>CM056720.1:81835562-81963633 GCA_029844215.1 Przewalskia tangutica | reverse complement strand
TATAATGTCGATCCTGAAGCGAGTTTTAGCTCGCTCCGTGCGCTCGAAACCACTCCAAACAACCACTTAGAAGTTCTAACCAACTACTCAAATACTCAACTGACCCAGTATGAAGATTTCCTTAGGGTTTGGTTTGAGACTAAAAGGACAAAAGGTAGTATTCCGGACTCACGTATAGAGGTATCTTTGGAATACTACAAGTACAAGCTAAGGTATTTTGGGCATTATAGCAATACTAGGAGAAGTATTTCAATACCACAAGGAGGTATTATAAGAAAACAACTAGGCTAGGGGTACCTACTCGCTTAGCACCTGAAGGGGAAGGGAAACCACCGCCAAAGGCCACGAAAAGGTGAGGGGGAGGCTGCCATAAGAGCTCATGAGGGAGGAGAGGGTTTGAGACTTGGAAGTTTTGGATGAATGAAGTCTTCACACTTAGGGGGTATTTATAGCAAAACCAAAGGCGACCAGGCAAGATCCTTCCAAGTGTATAGCAAGTGTAAGGGCAAGATTAAGCCAAGTGCACCCTAAGCCCTACTCCACAAACACTCCACAAAACAAGCCACAGCAAGGCACACTTGAGGGCCAATCGGCGAGCAACCCGCGCGCCGCCCCTCCAAAGCCGTCGATGAGGTGCCATAAGTCACCCTCCGTTGGTCAATCAAAGGTTTCGCCTTCGGAAAAATCCATAAAAATACAAAACGACATAGCCGAATTTTCCTTCGCATGAGTTATGTAAACGTTTTAAAAAGTCGGCATTTCTAGCAAGGTGTTGTGCACAAATGTCATTCGACAGCAGCGTGGCGGGGTGACACGTGTCACCTCTCCTATCGCCCCTCAAAAACGTCTTAGAAAAATATCCACAATGGCAAAATCTAGAAAACAAAGTGGGCCCCACAAAATGAATTTCTCCGTGGGCCTAATTTCTTTCACGTGACCATTTCGAAAATAAAATCTCAAAATTCTAATATAATCTAAGAAGCCCAAATTCCAAATCACGGGAACCCAATTCCTTCAACGAACATTTTCCTTACAAAACCGGAACTTTTTCCGTGGAAGAATCACCTCTTTCTTCCTTTCCAATTTTTACATCGTGGCTCGTGACGCACGCGTCCTCGCATACATACCCCGAGAATACGGGGTATAACACTGTCGTTCTAATCAAACACCTCCTTGATGGGCGTATAACTAGGAAAGGTGATAACCAGCCACCGATCACGAAGGTGAGTCTCTACATCCGCGCCACCGGCCTGGACAATTTCTCGCAAAATGGCCCTTCGCCGCAAGCATAACAAGCGGTCGAAGAAATCTGACACTCCACAATGACACTTCCCACAACGGCTACACCGAGGTGGGGTGGCCTCCTACAGCTAACACCTCTTCCTCTCCAGAACATCTGAATCATGAATCGATATGATAGTGAGTCCTCCTACTTGCATCCTCCTACTAGGACACCCTTTCGACACATGGCCCATGACGCGGTAAAACAAGCACTAACCAAAAGATGACATTCTCGGGATGACGTCGCCACTGTGGAACATCGAGGAAAATGCAGAACTGGCTAGAACACCATGATAGTGAACGGAAGCTCTGAGCTCGACCAACTCAGCATACCAATGTCTCGAACCTGTGGAGGACCGCTCTGATCAGCGGAGATGCATAACCATCATCACGGAAGGTCCGCCTAAAAATTACCAGCGACCGCTGTTCTCGCCTCTTACTCGATCTTCGTTAACTCCGCCGATCCCACGTTTCTCGCCTGCCGCATAAGCTGTGCATGCTCATGCTCGATCAAGAGCTACTCTTGCACAACCTCTCTTAGATAATCATCAAGACCCGTGATAAACCTCTCGAAAACCGCTTAGCGCCTCGCCGCTGCTTTGCCCTCGGCCGGTCGCCTTCCGTGGAGCATATACATTTTATAAGACTAGGTCGAGGATTCAACCTAATAAGACACTCTCTTGCACGATCTCGAGAGAGAAGAATGAAACCAATCCTAAATGTCCTGCGACCTCACGATTATAGATATGGTGCACAACACCGATAATCAAGACTCTACTAGACACGGTCTGTCGACACTTTCCGAGGACTAAACGCTCACGATACCACTTTTGTCACGACCGGCCCAAGACAGCGATCAGTGCCCTACCCGCACCGTTGCCTGTATACATCGAGGAGAATAGCAATGAACATACATAACATAAACATATGTGTAAACAAAAGACATCATGTGCTAGCCGATAAGGTCGCCTTCCATAATATAAACATAATCAAAAGTACAATCAGACATCTCGTTCTTCTGACCCAACCACATATGTGAATACAGACCTCTAGGAATAACAATCATGGCGGACGGGCCCGCCATACCACGAATAATACATAAATCTACTACACCGGGGAAAAGATCGTACCAAAAGACAAGCCTCCGGATAAATGGAGCTTCCGACGTCGATAGTGATCCTAAGAATGAGGATCCACCACTGTTACCTTTCTCTGCGGCATGAACACGGCGAGGAAGGGTCGATTAATATGTACTAAGTATGTAAAACTGGAAAGTATTGTAATTACAACATAAGTTTAAAACAAAGACGGAGACATGTATGATAACAAAATTACAAAGATACAGCCGCCTTACTAACAATGAGAGTAAATCAAGGAATACGCAACATCACAATAGAGACTTCGATCAAATCATGGGTAGCGAACCCATAGAAACAGTGGTATAACGTCTTAGGGTTCTTACCTCATTTATACTCTTACCCAAGCGGTGTGGTATAACGTCTTGGGGTTTGCCTCATTTATACTCTTACCACTGAAGAAGGTAATAAGCGAGTGGTATAATGTCTTGGGCTTGCCCTCACTTATACTCTTATCCTCGGAGAAGGTGGTATAGCGTCTTGGGGGTCCGCCTCACTTATACTCTTACCCTATCTCAACCGCCACATACAATAAATAAGCAAGTTAGAAATCCCCTAACTTCTTATTAGTCTTATTCATCTACACTCTCATTTTAGTTCACTTAAGGCACTAATATGTTATAATAACCGAGTTTAACCCAAAGTACTACGATTTCAAACCTTTTGAAAATGACTCATTTTCATATCAAACTTCCAAGATACTATAAACCGTAGTATCAAGTCAAAATTTCTTTTCAAGACAAGTCACAATACCTTAGAAATAAAGTTAGGTTTCTAATCAAGTGACTCCTTTTATTATAAAACCTTAGGCAATTGATGCCTTAAAAATCAAATTGCCTTTTCATTAAAATTAAGTCATTTATCTTTCCATAAAGCAAATATAACCAACTCCCCATAAAGTCGTTACATTCGCTTTATACCTTAGTCATAAACAATTTCCTATCCAAGGGACTTATACGTTTAAAACGGAACAAGTATCGCATACTTTAAAACTCTTCAAGTCCCTTAACTTTAATAAAACATTAGACATCCTTAATACTTTCAAAGAAGTGAGTTAATCTCCTAACTCACCCAACTTGGCTATTCATAAAACTAGTAAAGGATATCAAGGTCTTCAGACGCCTACCGCAATCTATATATACACAACTAGTCATGCTCAAAAGATAGGAAAAGTTCTACATACCTGCCGGTCAACCACTCTGCCAAGTACAAAGTCCGCGTAGTATGTAAACATATAATATTCACAATACGTCTATTAAAGCCTTACTTCAAACGTAGAATCTTATAAGTTTCAAGTCGCTAAATTCTACGAAAATCTGACAAAGACCTCCTTTGTTTTTTCTATCTTTGCCACCTTTTTCAAGGCCGAATACAATAACCAAACACGCCACATTTTAGGCACAATCAAAGCAATTTATCAATAGGGGATTACACGCCTACTAGACGTGTAAAATTCCGCCCCATAAACGATAACAAACTAATACCACTACTAGTCTAATTTCGGCCATAATGAATACAACAATTCCAATTCTTATCCAATTTCCATTTCAATCCAAATTGGTAGCATAACATGATATCAAGTCGCATTTGATTATAACTACTATAATCTTCAAAAAGTAACATGCGACGATTTCTAATAAACGACCAATTAGTAATCCAATCTTCAAGTGGCT
Source organism: Przewalskia tangutica (assembly GCA_029844215.1). Classification (NCBI taxonomy): domain Eukaryota; kingdom Viridiplantae; phylum Streptophyta; class Magnoliopsida; order Solanales; family Solanaceae; genus Przewalskia; species Przewalskia tangutica. The sequence continues at coordinate 81,959,543 of CM056720.1, read as the reverse complement.
TGTATAACATTTCGGATTCAAAGGATACAAGCAATTCATAATACTTATCAATCCCATAAACATGAGTCACGTAGTCAAAATCAACTATACAAGCATTATTATTAATTTCCAAGAGAAAAGAGAATCTTTCACCTTTTAGATTTTGCCTTCCAAAGCCCTTTTTCTTCAACCCATTTTTCCGTCAAACTCGTCCTCGTGAGTTTCCCACAAGTCTATCAACACTTTGCCTTAACTTGTCGCTCCCACAATACCCTCTAGGCTAAGCTTTCTTCAAAACCTTGAGAGAAAAGAGAGAGAAGCTCTTAAGAGTTCTTATGGTGAAATGACCAAGTCTTTCAAGACTTGGTCCTAAAATAGGGCCCTTTTCTTGGTCAACAAGATGGGAGGGACACTTGTCACCTCCCAAAGGCCCTTTTCAAAATATCCCCGATTTTAGCACTTTCCGCAAAAATCCCGCTTTGGCGCGCGTCGAAACCTCAGAGGATTTTCAGGATTTATCGCGCGCGCGCTAGACGCATTTCACGAAAAATCCTACCGCGCTTCGTTCGCTGAACTTCCAACGCCTATACCTCCGCTCCGATGTCCCTATCGATGAGCGGTTTGTTGCATTGGAACTAGACTCATCCAACTTATACTAGGCTCAAAATTGCTCAATACATGTTTGTCAACTTATCTTATATCTGAATTTACGGTGTAGCAATGATAACCCAACTGATTCACAAATAAATAAGCGGTCATGTTAAGTCGTGGACTCACGCCTCAAAGTCATCACTCAAATATAACTATGGGTCTCACGCCACAACATCAATCATGCCCGTGGAATACCTTCCTCATCGCCGATCCTATCATATAAAAGCACCAAGGAATACACATGAACACGGGTCCCACTGTGTCATAATAAAACCGTGCGGTAAGTACGAAGGCATGGCCGACTACTAAAACCCATGCATCAACAATGCCATAAAGCGTATCACGAGGTCTTTCTGGACCGCGCCATATGATCGGCGGCCACTCGCCTCGATCATAATGCGCGTCAAATCCGGAACTTCCGCACTCCGCGATAGGCCACACATAGGATCGCATGGTATTCCGCGTCGAGGGTAGCTACTCGTGCATCGCCCGACCGTGGTCCGCATGGCCACATAGACCGCATGGCCATATCGACCGCACACTAACCCGAACTCGTAGCTCCGCGATAGGCCACCCGACCTACGAGGTATCTCGAATCATAGTCACAAAGACCGCTGAGGTATACCCGTCGGAGGCGGTTAACCCCGTATCATGTCAAGAGCGAGTGGTACAATACTATCATAACGCATCGTTAAACAACATAAGCACAACAAGGGAAACCCCCTTACACAAACATCACAAGACACTAACACACGTAGCATCCTAACATGCTTACTTATCAAATCAACAAGAAAGTATTACAAGACTATCACAAACCAACATGGTCAAGTTATTCACACAAGGTACTTTCTACTTTATGTCAACAAGTTCGAGTTTTTATCCCCAAAGTAATTCATACATTACCTCTTTAAAGGATCCGTTTCTTTCACAAAAGTCACACAATACCCGCAGTATAAAAATAGAGTGACTATCTTTTTAAGTAAACCAAAACACTTCTTTTTGTAAAATCAAGTAACAACATTCTTTTCTAAACGTTCAAGTTTGCCTAAGTTCAAAGACTCAAGTCTCTTATTTTCGAAAGGTTTCGTAGTTCATAGTCTTAATCACTTAATAATATAATTCCCTTTTAAAACAATTTGAGAAACATATGCCTTATGTGTGAGTAGGTTATTCTTGTTCATAACAATCTTATTAAAGCCCATGATCTAGAAATGTAATATCATTTTGTCTCATCTAGCTTCTATGCAGATGGATGTTTCACCGGTTTTAATAATACTTAATTAGTCAATACATTTCCCTTTATTAGCGTAAAGCTGGTTTGTTCGATACTTATTCTCATTTCCGAAATTAATATAAGGCGTTCATAAACAATTAAGTAAACCGTCCCTTTTATCTCTCTTAAGTCGTTATACCTAACTTCCCATAAAGCTAGTATAACTCTTAAGCTTTTAAAACCAAGTATTACTCTTTTTTTCAAAAACGATTCTTAATTCTTTTGAAATACTTCAAGATTCTTATTATTTAGACTCAAGTCAAAAGACATCGCAGAAACCACGCCTGATTAACACACGACGCCATCACCGCACTATATATATTCTTTTAAAATATCATGCTCAAGAGGATAGGAATAATCACATACCTCGCGACGATTATCGACAATTAGCAAACGCTCCACCGCTTATAACCCGCTTAGCCTTGTCCACCTTCAAGTAGAACATGCTACTCACGTAACTTTCAACCTAAAAGGTCATATCGTCTATCAACGTCTAGACTACTCAGAGAATATTTTAAGCAGAGGTTCTCTATTCTATGGAAAATCGGGCAAGACTTCCTCACCCGTTAAACTACACAAGTCATCAGAAAAACAAATTCTATGTAAGAACAAGTTCAATCTTTTTTTAATATTCTTCTGATGTGATTTCAATTCAATTCTCTTCTCTTATACCATCCTTCTATATATCTTATACTCATTTCTAAACAACTACAGTATGTAATTTCCACTTACACAAGAAGGACAACAGTATATACCTCGATAAGCCCAAAATTATCCAAGATTTAATGTCGATCCCGAGCAACGCTTAGCACCTTACTGGGCGCGCCACCCCGCTCCAATCCACCCTAAGAAGTTCTAGGCAACTTCTTCTTAATACTTCAACCAATGATGAAGATTTTCCTTAGGTTTCGTTTTGTGGTGAAGGAAGTATAGTAGTATTTCTGGCTTTTCAGATAGGGTAACCTTGGAATACTACAAGGTATTTGGGCCAAGGTATTTTGGAATAGTAACAATACTTGGAGAATACTTTTCTACCAAGGGGGTGTTTCACGAGAACAACTCAAGAGGGGCGGTTTGTTTCGGCGGGCCTTCTGAGGAGAGGGGAGCTCTTGGACGAGAGCTACACTAAGGGAGAGGGATTTTCAAGACTTAGAAATTATTTGTGGATGAAGAAGTCTTCAACTAAGTGGTATTTATAGGACTTTCAATGGCCTAGATTAAGGCAAGTGGAGGGCAAGTGAGGGTGAAGATTTGGACAAGTGTTGTGGGTCCCACTTGCTCATCTACTACACAAAATATTTACAAAACATTGACCAAATGTTTTAGGCAAAATAAATGACAAAACGTGCCAAGGAAAGCCCGCGATTCATCGTCCACTGCAGGTGACAAGTGTCGCCTCTCGTTGGTCCAAAATATTTTATCTCTCGGAAAAATCCGCAAAATAATAAACGTCGCGAACTGTAATTTTCCCTTCGCAAGCTTTGGAAGACGTTTGTGAAAACAATTATTTTCGTGGGTGTGTACAAATTTTCATCCTATGCCTTAACTTAAGGCTTGAACTTTTAACGCACGCCTCGCGCATACTGCGGAAATACGGTATAATAAAGAATGATGTCACGACCGACTGGCCCGCTGATCGTGCCTTACCGGGCACCTAATGATACAACATCGAGAAAATCAATGGAAATAAAAACTTAAACATGAACAAGACATAAAATAAGCGATAGGCTAACCAAAACGGTTACCTTCGCGTATATATAAATCAAAATTGAGCGCTTAAATCACTTACAAACCCCGCTTACAACAAGATTACATACCTCTACGAATTTTATAACAACTATGACGGACAGGTTCGCCATACCCCGAATGTACAAGAACCTACAAACTCGTGAATCATACCAAAAGCCTCCGAGAAACGGAGCTTCCCAAAATGCGAGCTGTCGATCTCATGAGCGAGGATCAACAACGTGTACCTCTACCGCGGCATGAACGCAGCTCCCGAAGGAGGTCGTGACAACAGTACCAAGTATGTGAAATCAAAATATCAGAATGAAATCATAATAGTCTATATAAAGCAGCACATGTATGATAACAAACTACGATTCACAATATATATTAGCAAATATGTCAAGTCGTGACTCACGCTCAGAAGTCATCACTCAAATATAACCCGAATTTAACCCGCACAATGGCGCATGCCCCTGATCTTACCTCGGTATAAGCATGGCCATGGAACCATCCTAATTGAAGCATACCTGGGCACCCATCGTGTCGGTATGTCCAAAGGAAATAACAAGATAACAATCATAATGGAAGATACTCGTGGCCACCCATCGTGTCAAGATGTCCAAAGCAAATAATAATAACACTCTAATGGAAGCATACCCGGCCACCCATCGTGTCAATATGTCCAAAAGGAAATAACAAGATAACAATCATAGTGGAAGCATACCGTGGGCCACCCATCGTGGCAAGATGTCCAAAGCAAATAACAATAACACTCCTAATGGAAGTATACGCTGGCCACCCATCGATGTCGCGATGTCCAAAGGATCGATATAGTGGAAGCATACCCGTGGGCCACCCATCGCGGTCGATGTCCATCAATCAACCAGATAGCCGACCTCCAACGAGACGCCAGAGCACGTAAACACAACACTTGCACAACAAAAGCTATCACCACAAGCATAGGCAAGTTCAACATACTTTTAGACATTCTTTATGAACACAAATCCGGGTTTTAACCCGGTACTACGTATTTTAACTCTTTAAAAGATCCATTTCTTTCACACAAAGTCACACGATACCGTAGTATCAAAAATAGAGTAATCATCTTTGTAAGTAAACCAAAACAATTTTCATACTTTCTTTTAAACCAAATCATTTCTCCCTTTAAAGTCCAGTTACCATTTTAAATCCAATAATAAAACCATCCTTTTGTTTTCATAAAGTCGTTATAATTCAACTTCTCATAAAGTTGTATAACACTTTATGTTTTAAACCAATTTAAGACAAAACCATGCCTTTCTTTTAAACCAAAACACTTCAAATTCTTCAAGTCTCATTTCTTTTAGAAAACAAGTTCCTTACTTTGGAATTTATGAAAAATCAATACTTGTTATTAATGATCTTATTAAAGCAGCCATGATCTAGGAAATGTAATACAATTTTATCTTATCTTAGCTTCTATGCAGATGGAGGTTTCTACTGGTTTTAATATAATTAATTATTTGTCAATACATTTTCCTTTATTAACGTTGCAGTGGTTTGTTCGATACTTATTCTCATTTCCGAAATCAATATGACTTATTCCTTTTAAAACTCAATTACCCATTTATCATAAATGCGGTTTCACAACTTTTTAACACAAACCAAGTCCTTAATATTTCACATCAAGCCATTTATAAGTCAAGTCTCTTATCTTTTAAACATCACAGACCATTTCTTTACCTACATAAAGTTGTTATAACAAACTTCCCATAAAGTCGTTATAACACTTTATGTTTTAAACCAATCAAATTCGTTTAGCACACGTGACGCTTCACCGTACTACATAGTTCACACAATCATGCTAGAAAAGATAGGAAGAGGTTCACATACCTCGCGACGATTATCGACAATTAGCAAAACGCTCCAAAGTACTATCACTCTGCTAGCCTTTTCCACCCTTCAAGTAGAATACGCTACTCGTAGTACTTCCACTTATAATGGCCATAAAATGTCTATCAACTTCTAGATCTCTTCGTAGAATATTCTAAATACAAGATTCCTTATTCTACGGACCATTCGGCAAAGACTCTCCTCCCGTAACCACATAAATCTCCTCCTCATCAAGGCCCGCTACCAAGCCAACAACTCCTGGGGTTACATCGCCTAACCTGGACGTGTACAACACCGCCCCACAATAATACTACAAGTCATCAGAACATACCCAATGTAAATACAAGCTCAATTCTTATCCATATTCATTCTACATATAGTATACTCCACTATACATTACTACAACATGTAATATCCAATTACTGATAGGACAAAGATAATTACCTCGATAAGCCCAAAATTATCCAAGATATAAGTCGATCCCGAGCAATGTTTAGCTCCAATTACTTACGCTCCAACCCGCCCACAACTCTGAAGTTTCTAAACAACTTCTTAACACTTCATCTAATCTATGAAGATTTTTCTAGGTCATCATTTTGCGACTATGGAATAAATTAGTATATCCGGGCTCTTAAGTAGGCATTTTTTTGTAATACCACAAGCGATTTACGCTAAAGTATTTGGAATAACAACAATACTTGAAGAATTCTACTCAAGGTGGGGTGTTTGGACGCGAACTCACTAAGGGTGGGAGGGGAATTTTTTGCCTTGGAAACTTTCTAATGTGGATGAAATAAAGTCTTGCACACTAGGGGTATTTATAGGGAAATCAATGGCCAAGATCTAGGCAAGTGGATGGTGAGGATGGGTACATGTGTGTGGGTAGTTGTCCAACCATTTGGCTACCACAAAATGGGACAAGTGGCCACCACAAAATGGGCCACTTGTCCACCAAAAACGCCCCACTTGTCTTCTCCAATTCGCCAACATGGCCACACGGGTGACACGTGTCGCCTACTCGCCCAAAATATTTCATCTTCCGAAAATATCCGTAATGCCAAAAATCCGAAAATAAAGCTGGCCCACAAAACCAGAATTTTCCCGTGGGCCCCACGTGACCAATTTCGGAAATAAAATTTCTTAATTCTCAAATATTCCAAAAAGTCCAAATACCAAATATGGGAATCCAATTCCCTTTAACGAACATTTTTCCTTCACAAAATCCGGAAACTTTTCCGTCGAAAAAATCACATCTTTCTTCCTTTCCAATTTTACTGTCGTATTCTCGTACGTACGTCCTCGTATACATACCCTAGAACTACGGGGTGTAACAAATGAACAATATATCACAAGCACAACCGGCTACTATAAATAACATAAACAAGTTAAGAAACCCTTAACTTCATTGACTTAATTAGCAGACACTCTCATTTCTTTTAACTTAAGGCACTATCGTCTCATGAAAGATCCGGGAATTTAACCCAAAGTACTACGTACTTCTATTATTTTAAAATGACTTTTTTTCATATAAAACTCCAAGATACTAATAACCGTAGTATCAAGTCATTTCTACTTTTCAAGACAAGTCACAATACCTTTTAGAAATACATTTATAGGCTTCTAAATCAAATGACTTTTTACTTTAAAACTTTAAGCAATTGATGCCTTCAAATCAATTCGCCTTTCTTCATTTCAAGTCATTTATCCTTATTTACATCACTAGAGTAAACCATTCTTACAACTTTCCATAAAGTTATTATAACCAACTTCCCATAAAGACGTTATACTAACTTTATGCTTTAGACACTTACATTCTTTTTTATAACCAAGAGACTTATACTTTCGAAAATGTCACGACCACTCAAGCTCACATCGGTTCCCTATCTGGGAACCCCTTACAAGTATACATCAGAGAATAGCAGCGGAACATACAAAATTCATAAAATACTTAGACAGTAAATATCAACAGGCTAGCCGATAAGGCCACCTTTCGGGAAATATACATAACCCAAAAATAAAAACAAGCATTACATCTTTGTTCTTACAACCCAATCCACAAGATATGACTACAAACCTCTAAGAATAAAATCATGACGGATTGGTCTCGCCATCCCCGAATGTACATAAATCTACAACATCGGGAAAACTGCATCGTAAGACAAGCCTCCGAGAAATGGAGCTTCGACACGATCGAATGATCCTAAGAATGAGGATCCACCACCGCTTACCCCTACCATGACATTTAACGCAGCCCCCAAGGAAAAGGGGGTCAGAACACAATATGTACCAAGTATATAAAACTGGAAAATACTGCAATTTACATCATAAGTCTAAAATAAAGCTGGAGACATGTATGATAATCAAATTAACAGTATATTGTGCCTCACTAACAATGAGAGTAAAATATACATTTCGGTTCTTAAAATAGTTTCGTGATTAACCTAGGACCACCCACCCGTAGTATTATAACGCAATCCTACTCCTGGGACTATTACACCCGCATAAGCCGTATGGACCCGCATGAGGTAACTTCCTCGCATAGGACTGGTCCGCCCCGCATAGGACTATTTTACAGTGATGAGCCCTACGGACTTGCACGCAGGTATTCCTCGCATCATGGGTAGCAAATCCACGGAATATGCAAATGCCACAATCACGGGGAATGACACCGTAATGAACACTATATCACAAGCACAACCGGCTACTATAAATAACATAAACAAGTTAATAAACCCCTTAACTTCTCATTTGACTTAAGTAGCATACACTCATTTCTTTTAACTTAAGGCACTATCGTATCATAAAAGATCCGAATTTAACCCAAAGTACTACGACTTCTATTCTTTTAAAATGACTTTTTCATATAAAACTCCAAGATACTAATAGCAGTAGTATCAAGGCATATCTACTTTTCAAGACAAGTCACAATACCTTTTAGAAATACATTTATAGGCTTCTAAATCAACTGACTTTTTACTTTAAAACTTTAAGCAATTGATGTCTTCAAATCAATTTGTCTTTCTTCCTTTCAAGTCATTTTATCTTTATTTACATCACTAGAGAAAACCATTCTTTTAACTTTCCATAAAGTTATTATAACCAAATTCCCATAAAGCCGTTATACTAACTTTATGCTTTAGACACTTACATTCTTTTCATAACCAAGAGACTTATACTTTCAAGATACTTCAAGTCTCTTAACTTTAGAAATCAAGCTATATTTAACCTTTAAAACAAGTGAGTTAATTCTCTAACTCAACCAACTTAGAAATTCTTAAAACATGTCAAGGATATCAGATGCAACTAAATTCATTTAAATCTCGTACGTCTACCGTACTATACATTTACAACTACTCATGCTCAAGAGATAAGAAAGTTCCACATACCTCTTCGATTCAATCCACTTGCTAAGTCCAATATGCCGTACGTAGTATGTCAACTTATAATGACCATAATACGTATATTAACTTCTAGCTTCAAACGTAGAATATTCTAAGTGTAAAGTCACCAAATTCTACAGAAAATCGGACAGCACTTCCTATGTTTCTACGTACTTTTCACCTTTTTCAAGGCCCGAATTCAATAACCAAACATGCCACATTTAAGGCTCAACAATGTAGCTAACAACAGGGGATTACACGCCTAACAAGACGTGTAAAATTCTGCCCCACAATTGATATCAAACTAGTCTAAAAGACAATGTCATTCTCGTGATTCGAGGTACAACAATACAAAGTCTTTTCCAATTCTTTTTCAATCCAATTTGTTTAGTCTAACATGTTATATAGCCGCAATCGATTATAACAACTACAATCTTCAATTAGATAACATGTGACGATTCTAATTATCGACCAAATTGTATTTCAATTTCAAATGGCTAACAAGGCCATTTCGGATTTAGGCTTCCAATAACCATAACACTTATGAATCTCCAATACATATATCGCATGCTTGTTAAAATGTAAAGTTACAATAATATGTAATCTTATAACACTTAAGAGAACAAGATTGTTACCTTGACAAGCCATAATCCAACTTCAAGATCCGAAGTCGTTCCTTAGCAACTTAGCTCCTCTCCTCGACACTCCAATACGCCACCAAGCCCTTGAAGCACAAACAACTTTCCTTCAATTTCCAATCCAAACCTATGAAAGCGACTTAGGTTTTCACCTGCGACTAATGCAAAACGACACTTTTCTCGATATTTCTATTGAGATACCCTTACAATACCCTTAGGAACCTTGGTTTAAAGTGTTGAGATTATTGAACAACAAACGAAAATTTTTCTTGTTCACTTGAACCTAACCAGAGCATCTCAATGAAGTCTTCAAAGTTTTCAATTTTTCTAAGTGTAAAAAGCCTTGTCTTGCTACTAGTGTGGTTATATAACAATATGGAGGTCAATATTAGAACAAATGGGTGGCTTGAATGCATTTCATTAAAAGATCAAGCCGTGGGCTCTTTGACCTAGTCGATAAACTCAAGCTCTTAGCTTGCAAAGACTGTCATCTCTACTTTGGTCAAAATGACCTTTCTATCCATGGTCAATTTCGACTAAGACCAACTAAGGGGGTGACACGTGTCACCCTCCCATTCATCGCAATATTTCATTTCCCGACATTTTCATAATTCCGATAAATTTTTACTAGTCTCAAATCTTATCATTTTTTAGTTCTTACATACGTTCTTATAAACATGTCATGAAATTACGGGGTGTAATATTCTTCCCCCCTTAGAAACATTCGTCCCCGAATGTTCTTTCGGAGTCAAACTTATAAATAGTGACATAGTCTCCTTTTACAACCCCTACATACCAATAATGCCACACGTGGCCACATAATAGCACTTAAGCAAAAATACTTCAATTAAAACTTGACAAGTAAGGGAAATGAATTTTCTGAAGGTGTAGAGAATAAGTGAGGATACTTCCTCAACATGTCCCAATACATATACCTCGTGCTTGTCAAAATGTAAAGCTACAACAATATGTAATCTTATAACACCTAAGAGAACAAGATTGTTACCTTGACGAGCCTTAATCCAACTTCAAGATCCGAAGTCGCTCCCTAGCAACTTAGCGCCTCTCCTTGACACTCCAATCCGCCACTTGAAGCCCTTAGAAGTTCACAAAAAACTTTTCTTCAATTTCCAATCAAAACCTATGAAAGCGACTCAGGTTTTCACCTTGCGACTAATATAAAAACGACACTTTTCCGGGATCTTTCTATTGAGATACCCTTACAATACCCTTAGGAACCTTGGTTTAAAGTATTGGGATTATTGAACAACAAACAAAAAAATTTCTTGTTGGATACATAGCAAACCCGAGAGCTCCTTAGACAAGCACAATATTTCTCTAAATTTTCTAAGTGTGGTAAGCTTGTCTTGCTACTAGTGTGGTTATATAACAATATGAAGGGTCAAAATTAGAACAAATGTGTGGCTTGGATGCATTTCACTTAAAGATCTAGTCAAGTGGCTCATTTGACTTAGTCAAATATGTCAAGCTCTAGTTGCAAAACTTGCTCATCTTTACATTGGTCAAATGACCATTATACCCATGGTCTAATTCGACCAAGACCAACCAAGGGGGGTGACACGTGTCACCTCCCATTCGTCGCAATATTTCATTTCCCGACATTTCCATAATTCCGATAAATTTTTACTAGTCTCCAATCTTAACGTTTTTGAGTTCTTACGTACGTTCTTATAAACATGTCCTGGAATTACGTGGTTTAACATTCTTCCCCCCTAGAAACATTCGTCCCCGAATGTTCTTTCGGAGTCAATCTTATAAATAGCGACATAGTCTCCTTTTACAACCCCTATATACCAATAATGTCACACGTGACCACATAATAGCACTTAAGCAAAATACTTCAATTAAAACTTAACAAGTAAGAGAAATGAATTACCTGAAGGTGTAGAGAATAAGCGAGGATACTTCCTCAACATGTCCTCCTCTGTTTCCCAAGTCATCTCCTCCCTATTATCATTCGCATACAAGACTTCGGTGAAGCCACATCCTTGGTCCGCTAGCTTTGACACGCGATCGAGTATCGCTATGGGACTCTCCTCATACGATAATCCCTCACACCTAGACCTCGCATGGAAAACTCTCGATGGATCTCCGATACACTTCCGCAACATAGAAACATGGAAGACCGGATGTACCGCCTCTAAATCCGATGGCAGATCCAACTCATACGCAACCTTGCCTACTCTACGGATGATTTGGTAGGGCCCAATGTACCTTGGGCTAAGTTTCCCCTTCTTTCCGAACCTCATCACACCCTTCATGGGTGATACCTTCAAGAAGACCCAATCGTCTACCTGAAACTCCAAATGTTGACACCGATTATCTGCATAAGACTTCCGTCGACTCTGAGCTGCTAACAGTCTCTCCTGGATAAGATTCACCTTATCTACGTACCACAATCAAGTGCGCCAACCAATCGAACCTCGCCCACGCCGAACCAACCGATCGCGACCAACACTCGCCATACAAAGCCTCATATGGCGCCATCTGAATGCTAGAATGGTAGATGTTGTTATAAGCAAACTCCACAAGAGGCAAATAATCCTCCCAGCTACCCCTAAAATCAATAACACGGGACCGCATCATATCCTCAAGTGTCTGGATAGTACGCTCTGCCTGCCCATCGGTCTGAGGATGAAACGCACATCGAGACTCACTGTGTCCCTAACCCTTCGGAAAGACCTCCGAAGTTAGCCAGAACCGGGCTCATCTGTCGATATAATCGATATAGGAACTCGTGCGCCTCACGATCTCACGATATACAATCTAGCATAATCCTCAGCCGAATACGTAGTCCTGACTGGTAGAAAGTGGGCTGATTTCGTCAGCCTGTCTAAAATAACCCAGATGGAATCACACTTCCTCTTAGTACGAGGTAACCCTGTAACAAAATCCATGTTGATCACCTCCCACTTCCATGTCGGAATATCAATCGCCTGCAATAACCCACCGAGTTTCTGGTGCTCAACCTTGACCTGCTGACAATTCGGACACTGAGCAACAAACACTGCCACGTCCCTCTTCAGACCATCCCACCAATACATTCATCTGAGGTCATGGTACATCTTAGTCGACCCCGGATGAATAGAGTAACGAGCATTGTGTGCCTCCCCCAAAATCTGCTGACGAAGTCCTGCAACATCGGGAACACACAATCTGCCCTCGAATCTTAGCACCCCATCAGGCGCTACCTCTAACAAACTCTTCTTCTCTCGAAGAGTCGTATCTCGATACCGCATCATAACTGGGTCCTCATACTGTCTCCTCTTCACCTCCTCAACTATGGAAGACTCGGCTATCTCACGAACCCGTACCACACTATCATCGGTATCGACCAACCGAACCCCAAGGTTCGCTAGCTAATGGATCTGACGGACCATGTCCTGTCTATCCGCCGCACTCGGCTGCACTCCCATAGATCTACGACTCAAAGCATCTGCAACCACGTTGGCTTTCCTCGGATGGTATAGGATATCAACATCATAATCCTTCAACAACTCTAACCACCGTCTCTGCCGCAAGTTCAGATCCCTCTACCTAAAGATGTACTGGAGGCTCTTGTGATCTGTATAAATATCCACATGAACCCCGTATAAATAATGTCTCCAAATCATCAGGACATGAATAACTACGGCGAACTCTAAGTCGTGAGTAGGGTAATTCCTATCATGCTTCCGTAGCTGTCGGGAAGCATAGGCTATAACCTTGCCATGCTGCATCAATACGCACCCTAGACCGATACCCGAGGCATCACAATAAATCACGTAGCCCTCTAACCCCTCGGGAAGAGTAAGAACTGGAGTCGTCGTCAACTTTTCTCTTCGATCGGAAGCCCTCCTCACAAGCTTCTGTCCACTGGAACTTAGCTGCTTTCTGAGTCAGCCTAGCCAATGGTGCTGATATCAAAGCAAACTGCTCCACAAACCTACGATAATAACCTGCCAGCCCTAAGAAACTGCGCACCTCCGTCGGAGTAGTAGGTCTCGACCAAGACTTGACCGCCTCAATCTTTGCCGTATCAACCTGAACATCGTTAGCCCCGATAATGTGCCCCAAGAATGCCACTGAGGCCAACCAAAACTCACACTTGGAGAACTTGGCGAACAATCGCCCTCGGAGGACCAAGTACCGCCTCGTGATCTTGCATGCTCTCGCTCAGGCGCGAATAAACCAGGATGTCATCAATGAATACTATAATAAACGTATCCAAAAATGGCTTGAACACCCGGTTCATCAAATCCATAAATATTGCTGGAGTGTTGGTCAAATCAAAAGACATCACCCTGAACTGATAGTACCTATACCGGGTCCTGAATGCAGTCTTTGGGATATCTGCCTCTCTAACTGCACTGATGATAACTGCACGCAGTTCATTGGAGAAACACCTCGCACCCTCCAATGGTCAAACAAATCATCAATCTTGGGAAGGGGTACCATTCTTCGATGGTTACCTTATTCACCGCCAGAATCAACACACATACGCATCGTCCCATCCTTCTTCTTTACAAACAAAACTGGCGCTCCCCAGGGAGAAATACTAGGCCTAATAAAGCCTTTTCCAAAGAAATCTTTCACCGGTCCTTCAAGTCTGAACCTCGGCGGGTGCCCGTCACGCACGGCGGAATAAATATAGGCCGAGTGTCCGCAACGTATCAATACGTAACTCTATCTCTCTCTGGGAGGAATACTGAGATCATCCGGGAATACATCCGAAACTCTCTAACCACCGAATCGATGAAGAATCGGCACCTCACTGCTTTGAATACCCAACCGGATGATAGATGTACCTTTTCTCGCACCATCTTCCTAGCCTTGAGGTATGAAATAAACCTACCGCCGGCGACGCCAGACGCTCTTCACTGATAACCGCTCACCAGAAAATGGAATCGGACCAACTCGTTTCTCTACCAGCGTTGGCATAACGAGAAGTCAATCACCCATACCCATAATGGCGTCAAAATCTGTCATCTCCAACTCTATCAAGTTCGCTGAGTCCGACGTCTATAAACACCGGCAATCTTTGTACACCCGCTCAGCTAACACCGAATCACCCACTGGCGTAGCTACCTCAAAAGGCTCTATCGATATCGACTCTATCCCTATTTTACCAGCAAGAGGGGACACATAGGACAAGGTAGAACCTGGATCTATCAAAGCATAAACGTCACAACATGAAATCAATAATGTAACTGTGACGACATTAGGTAAAGCCTCATGATCTTGCCGGCTGGCTAAGGAATATATGCGGTTCTGTGGACCGCTAGAACTAGGACCTCCACCACGACCTTTGTCGCGGCCTGTCGGTCCGTAGGTCCGTGAACATCCTGCCCTCCGGGGTGCATAACCACAGAAGAAGAAGACCCAACAACTGACCCTGTCGGCTGAACCATACCACCCACGCCGCCTCTGGTCGGACAATCCCTCTTCATATGGCCTTGCTGGCCACAAGAGAAACAAGCTCGGCGATGCGACACTCGGGGGAGATCTACCGCATCGAACACACCGAGATATGGGCGGTCTATCGTTACGCTGCTCCATGAAACCCGAAGTCACGGTGCTCGACATGCTTCCCGAATAACCGGTGATCAAACCTCTTGCCAGAAAATCGAGAAGGAGCTACTGCATACGGCTGAAATGTGGACCTAGCTTTCTTGAGGTCACCCGCCTTGAAAATTACCATGGAACCCTGTTGTCACGCCTCTGGCCTGGCACGGTCCGTGATCCTTTCTCTCTGTCTTCTATCCTCATGCATAAGCGTGCATCCCGGCAATATCCACACCGCCGGTGGCCACCTCCTGGCATGTAGTAATCATATAACGGTCTAGCCCCATCACATAGCGATGAACTATGTCCGCCATTTCAGCCACAATGGTGAACGCATACCTGGCCAATGAGTCAAACTCCAAGTTGTACTCTCTGATAGTCCTCCCATTCTGTCTCAATGTCAAGAATCTATCCACGCGGGCTCTCCTCATCTCAGGAGGCAAAAAGTGATCAAGGAAGGCCTCTGTGAACTCATCCCAAACAGCTGGAAGAGCATCTACACCTCTAGACAACTCCCATAACTCAAACCAGTTCAACACAATATCGCGTTACCGGTAAGAAGCTAACACAACTGACTCTGTCTCCGAGGCCCTAAGCACCTGCATAGTCCGATGTATCTGCCGAATAAACTCCTGAGGAGCTGCCCTGCCACTATGCTAGTCAATAACCTGATCTTCTCTCCATAATCTCTATACACGCCTCGGCCGCGAACTAGAGGCTCGGTATCGAATCCTGAGCTACGATCGCTCTCGGATCCTCTAATACTGCCGGCATGGCTGAACCCGCCAACCCGCCCACGACCTCAGGCATAGTCTGGGCCTGAGTCCTAGTAACCCTCTGCGTACCACTAGCAGCTCTTGCTGCTGCCTTTCCCTTCTGGGCCCTGGTCGTCTTCCGTGGAGGCATAACTGATACATAAGAATAGGTCAGAAAGGATTCACCCTAATAAGACAGCTCTACTGCACGATCTCAGAGAGAGAAGAATGGAAACCAATCCTAAATGTCTGCAAAGATCTCGATTATAGATGTGGTGCAACACACGATAATCAAGACTTACTTAAACACTGCCCAGACACTTTCCGAGGACTAATCGCCTCGATACCACTTTGTCACGACCGACCGGGCCTGCGATTGGTGCCCTACCTGGGCACCCCTTACATGTATACATCAGAGAATAGCAGCGAAACATACAAAAACTCATAAAGTACTAGACAGTAAATATCAGCAGGCTAGCCGATAAGGCCACCTTCCGTGAAATATACATAACAAAAAATAACAGTTACATTTTTGTTCTTACAACCCAATCCACAAGATATTACTATAGACCTCTAAGAATAACAACTGTGACGGGACAGGGCCACGCCATACCCCTGAATGTACATAAATCTATAACATCAGGGAAACCGTACCAAAAGACAAGCCTCCAAAGAAATGGAGCTTCTGACAACTGATCAGTGAACCTAAGAATGAGGATCCACCACTGCCTTACTTTCTACCGCGGCAGAACGCAGCCCTCGAGGAAAGGGGTCGTGACACAATATGTACCAAGTATGTAAAACTGGAAAAAAATACAGCAATTTACATCATAAGTCTAAAATAAAGTTGGAGACATGTATAATAATCAAATTAGCAGTATACTGTGTCTTACTAACAATGAGAGTAAAATATACATTTCTGGTTCTTAAAAATAGGAAGCATGTGATTAACCTAGGACCATCCGCCCGTAGTATTATCACGCAATCATACTCCTGGGACTAATTCACCCGCATAGGCCGTATGGACCCGCATGAGGTAATTTCCTCGCATAGGACTGGTCCGCCCCGCATAGGACTATTTCACGCGCATGAGCCCTACGGACTCGCATGAGGTATTTGTCACGACCAAACCCCGGGCTCGCGACTGGTGCCCTACCTGGGCACCCCTTACAGGTATACATCAGAGAATAATAGCGGAACATATAAAACTCATAATTACTTACACAGTAAATAACAACAGGTTAGCCGATAAGGCCACCTTCCGTAAAATCTACATGAACCAAAATAAAATAAACCAGTACATTTCTGTTCTTAAAAACCCAATCCACAATGTGACTACAGACCTCTAAGAATAACAACCGTGACGGGACAGGGCCCCGTCATACCCCTGAATAATCAACAACCGACCATACCAGGGATCTGAACCAGGGATAAGCCTCCGGAGTAATGGAGTTTCCCAACAGCTGAACAGTGATCCTAAGAGTGAGGATCAGAAACCTATAACTCTACCTGCGGCATTAACGCAGCCCCCCCGGAGGAGGTTAGTACAACATGTACCAAATATGTGAAACTGAAAGTACTGTAGTGAAATCATAAGTCTAAAATAAAGCTGGAGACATGTATGATAACTCAAATAACAGTACACTGTGCCTTACTAACAATGAGAGTAAACAAGAGTATATTTTACTGCATAAAAATAGGAAGCTTGTGATCAACTTAGGGTCACCTGCCCATAGTATCATTTAGCAATCCTACTCTTGGGACTATTTTACCCGCAAGGGCCGTATGGACCCGCATGAGGTATTCCTCGCATAGACTGTATTCGCCCTTCATAGGTCGTGTGGACCCGCATGAGGTATTCCTCGCATAGACTGTATCCGCCCGCATAGGTCGTGTGGACCCGCATGAGGTATTCCTCGCATCATGGGTAGCAAATCCATGGAGTGGTATAATGTCTTGGGGGTTTACCCCGCAATCATACTCAGAAGGTGGTATAACGTCTTGGGGGTTTACCCCGCATTTATACTCATAACCTAGCTCAACCGGCTATCATACATAACATAAGAACTACCGGCTTATCATACATAACATAAGCACTACCGGCTTATCATACATAACATAAGCACTACCGGCTTATCATACATAACATAAGCAAGTTAAGAAATCCCCTAACTCCTTATTAGCTTGTTCATATACACTCTCATTTTAGTTTACTTAAGGCACTAACATGTCATTATAAAATCCGGGAATTCAACCCAACGTACTACGTACCTCTACTCCTTTAAAATGACTCTCTTTCAAATAAAACTTCCAAGATACTAATAACCGTAGTATCAAGTCACAACCACTTTTCAAGACAAGTCACAATACCTTTTAGAAATACATTTATAGGCTTCTAAATCAAGTGACCTCTTTCTTTTAAAACCTTAAGCAATTGATGCCTTTAAATCAATTTGCCTTTCATTATTTCAAGTCATTTATCATTCTTAAATTACTTAGAGTAAATCACCCTTTTTAACTTTCCATAAAACTATTATAACCAACTTCCCATAAAGCCGTTATACTAGCTTTATACATTAGAAACTTACATTCTTCTTTATAACCAAGAGACTTAAACTTTCCAAACGAAACAAGTATCATATACTTTCGAAATACTTAAAGTCTCTTAACTTTTAAAAACAAGATATCCTTAATATTTTTAAACAAGTGAGTTAATTCCCTAACTCAACCAACTTGAACATTCTTAAGATAAACCAAGTTTATTAAATGGACTAGATTCGTCAAAATCTCGTACGTCTACCGTACTATACATTTACAACTACTCATGCTCAAGAGATAGGAAAGTTTCACATACCTCTTCGGTTCAATCCACTTGCCAAGTCCAATATGTCGTACGTAGTATGTCAACATATAATGACCATAATACATTTATTAACCTCTTGTCACGACCCGACCCCGGATCCGTGACCGGCGCCTTAACCCGGGCACCCTTGTGACACAACATCATAGAAAACCAGCGGAATATAAACTCATAATAAACAACCATAATGATATAAAATAGTCTAGCCCAAAATGGCTACCCCAAAAGTACATAAAACGAACAGTTACATCCTTAAACAAACCAAGTTATGTCACGACCCGATCCCGGGCCCGTGACTGGTGCCTTACCCCGGGCACCCTAGTGATACAAAATCAGAGAAAATCAGCGGAAATAAAAACTTAAACATGAAACAAGAGATATGATAAAAAAAAACAGGTCAACCAAAACGGTTGCCTTCTTGCATATATACAAATTGAAGCCATCCTTTGCAACCCCAACGCCACAACAAGATTACATGCACTTAAGAATGTGACCGCAACTATGACGGACAGTGGGCCCGCCATACCCCGAATGTACAAGAACCTACAACTCGTGGAAACATACCAAAAGATAAGCCTCCGAGAAACGGAGCTTCCTAATCTGTTGAATGTGATCCTATGGCGAGGATCAACAACCGATGTACCTACCGCGACATGAGCGCAGCCTCAAGGAGGTCAAGACAACGGTACCAAGTATGTGAAATGAAAATATCAGAAATGAAATCATAGTAGTCTATATAAAGCAGGAGACATATGTGATAACCAAACTACAATACATAATATGTAGCGATACGCCAAGTCGAGACTCACGCCTCAAAGTCATCACTCAAATATAAATATGGGTCTCACGCCACCTCATCATTCGTGCGTGGAATACCTTCCTCATCGCGCAGCTATGATGTAGCAACATCAAGGAGTACATGAACACCGTGTCCCACTGTCATAACAACCGTGACGGGCAAGTACGGCGCTAACTACCAGATACCAAAGCCGCGTCCTCAACTGACCGGGGCAAGTACGAAAGCCAACTACCAGATACCAAAGTCGTACCAACAAATCTACATAACCATACCACGAAGTTGACCCAGGGCAAGTAAGAAAGCCAACTACCAAATACCACCTGCGCCACGTAGCTGGCCGGGGCAAGTACGAAGACTAACTACCAGATACCAAGCCGGAATCACGAGACTTCGTCACAAAACTGAACGGGGCAAGTCACGGCTAACTACGGATACCAAGCCGAATCACCATGATCTCGGGCAAGTACGAGCCAACTACCGGATACCAAGCCGAATCAAGAAACCTCGGAGAGCTAGTCCATGGAACAATAATCACGCGTGCACTGGAATGCTCCACACCGCTGCACGCTCCAAGTAAGATCATAACAAATTAGCCGGCCCTCCATCGAGAGACGCGGTGGTATAGAAATACAATACTAGCACGACAAGGCTATCACACGCAAACATAGGCAAGTTACACACAACTCAAGGTACTTTCATTTAATGCCAAATTCCAGGTTTTAACCCCCAAGTACTACGTACGTTAAATTCTTTTTAAAAGATCCATTTCTTTTACAAAGGTCACCTGATGCCCGTATTATCAAAATAGAGTGACTAACATTTTAAGTAAACCAAAACAACTTCCATACTTTCTTTTTTAAAACCAAATTAAGACAATATCATGCCTTCTTTTTAGACCAAAACACTTCTCCTTTTAAAGTCAAGTTACCATTTTAAAACTAATGATAAAACCATTCTCTTGTTTCATAAAGTCGTTATAACTAACTTCCCATAAAGCTGTTATAACACTTTATGTTTTAAACCAATTTAAGACAAAACCATGTCTTTCTTTTAAACCAAAACTCTTCAATTCCTCAAGTCTCTTTTCTTTTAGAAATCAAGTTCCTTACTTTGGAAATTTAAGAAAATTAATGCTTGTTTATAATGATTCTTATTAAAGCAGCCATGATCTAGGAAATGTAATACAATTTTGTCTTATCTTAGCTTCTATGCAGATGGAGGTTTCTACTGGTTTTAATAGTAATTAATTAGTCAATACATTTTCCTTTATTCACGCTGCAGTGGTTTGTTCAATACTTATTCTCATTTCAAATCAATATAATATTATTCCTTTTAAAACCCAAGTACCCATTTCTCATAAAAGCGGTTTCACAATGTTTAACACAAACCAAGTCCTTAATATTTCACATCAAGTCATTTATAAGTCAAGTCTCTTATCTTTTAAAACCACAAACCATTTCTTTACCTACATAAAGTTGTTACAGCAAACTTCCCATAAAGTCGTTATAACACTTTATGTTTTAAACCAACCAAATTCATTTAGCACATGTACGTCTACTGTACTACATAGTTCACAACAATCATGCTAGAAGAGATAGGAAGAGGTTCACATACCTCGCGACGATTATCGACAATTAGCAAAACGCTCCAAGTACTATAACCTTGCTAGCCCTTTCCACCCTTCAAGTAGAATACGCTACTCGTAGTACTTCAACCTATCATGGCCATAAAATGTCTATCAACTTCTAGATGTCTTCGTAGAATATTCTAAATACAAGATTCCTTATTCTACGAAAATTCGCAAAGACTCCCCGTAACCACATAAATCTCCTCTCTACTCGGCCCGCTAATGGGCCAACAACTTCGAGGATTACACGTCTAACCGGACGTGTTCAATTCTACTTCACAGATATACTACACAAGTCCAATGTAAATACAGTTCAATCCTTTTCAATATTCATTCTACATATAGTATACTCAACTATACATTACTACAACATGTAATATCCAATTACAATAGGGGGATAAAAGATCATTACCTTGATAAGCCCAAAATTATCCAAGATTATATGTCGATCCTGAGCAACGTTTAGCTCCAATTCCTTACGCTCCAACCCGCTCCAAGCAACCCTTAGAAGTTTCTAAACAACTTTTCTTAACACTTCAACTCCAAAAAGTGAAGAACACTTAGGCTTTGATTGTGGCAACTCTCGGCCAAGGGGTACTTTAGTGGCTAGGGGTGTGAAATCTTTTCCAACTCTTGGTTACTAATCTTCCTAATACACTAAGGAAGAACACTTAAAACTTTAAGAATTTTTGGACAATTTTTGCACAAGAAACAAGGCTAAAGCCGAGAACTACAAAGGAAAGGGAGGGAGTTTTTCAAACTTGGAAAACTCTAAGTGTGGATGAATAATAGTATTCAACTTAAGGGGTTATTTATAGGACATTCAAGGGCTAGGATTGAAGCAAGTGTGTGGTCTAGATTGAGCCATGTGTGTGTGGGTCCCACTTATCTATCTACTACACAAATATCTTGCAAGACTTTGACCAAATGTTTATGGCATTTTTCATGTGAAAAACGTGTACAACATGTCCAACAATTTCGTCCAACCTTGCCACCTAGGGGTGACACATGTCGCCCTCCTATTGGTCCAAAATATTTCATCTTCCGAAAATATCCGTAATGCCAAAAATTCGAAAATAAAGTGGGCCCCACAAACCGTAAATTCCTCCCGTGGGCCCCACGTGACCAATTCCGGAAATAAAATTCCATAATTCTTAAATATTCCAAAAAGTCCGAATACCAAATCTGGGAATCCAATTCCCATTAACGAACCTTTTTCCTTCCCGAAATCCGGAAACTTTTTCGTCGAAAAATCACATCTTTTCTTCCTTTCCAATTTAATGTCGTATTCTCGTACGTGTGTCCTCACATACATACCCTGGAAATACGGGGTGTAACATTCTTCCCCCCTTAGAAACATTCGTCCCGAATGTTCCTTCTAAGTCTCCAAACGTACACGCGCCGGTATAGTCTTCACTACTATACTTACGAAACCAACTATGCCACCAATGGCCAAAAAGATAACCTACGCGCGAAACCCAAATCCAAGCCAACGAGGAATCACCTCTAAGATCACAAAAGCTTCCACCCATGGTCTAAAGGCTACTTTCTTCGCACCTTCACTTCACAAAAAGATCACTTACATCCTCTTAACACATGTTCGCTTCCTTCCTTACTCGTCGTACCCTTCTCGTAAACCCGAACTCTTTCTAGTATACTTACCCCACTTCACCATTACTTCGCTTCAAAACTCGAGTCACTACCTCCAAACTTGGTCATCTTACTAGCCTCAAATTCCTTTAAGGCCATTCCGGTCTTCATGGTCCGATTCGTCTAACGTATCCACGAACTCTTACGATGGTTACCTAAACTGGCTTAGCACCCTCGTGACCCTACCACTGGCGGGACCACCTCGAACTGACCCCACCCCAAACCGGCTGCGGGTCGACCGCGAACGGTCCTCAACCCACCCATAATCGCGTCAAACTCTTGTTCCGATCCGAACAATCTTACCTATTCAAGTCACGAAAGCTACCACTTTCATCTTACACAACCCAAGGAATTATCCCACCGTACACCCTATGTATATAATGCTCTCGACAAGGATCACCGCAAAATCTTCTACTCGAGAAGACCTTACATCTAAGGTCTCGACGTGTAATATTCTAAGGTTCACACCTTCCATACCCCCATACTTACCTTTTCAACTACCCATGTTTTCTAACTCACTAATAACACAACGCTATCCGTATAGCACACAATAATAAGATCATCATATCAAGCATACTAATATCTAGAGGTTAAGGATATACTGTATCTACCGCTTCACTCTAATCATAGGCACGCCAGTGGCGCATAGTTGTAAGGTGATGAACCACCCATAGATCCCCAAGGCCGAGTCTCAACATCCGCGCACTGCCTGACAATTCCGCAAATGGCCTGGCCGCCGCATGTAAAACAACCTCCGAACCAAAGACGACACTCCCCATGGATTTTACCGCAACGCCACTGAGGTAAGGGTGGCCTCATCTGGTCAACACCATTACTCCAAAACTGAACCTCGAGCCCGACCGCTTCCCGAATACTCTGGATGCTCAAGACGCGGAGGACCGCTCAGATCGGGTGAGGCATAACTAGTTCGCTGGCCGAGGCGGTCCGCCTCGAAAGTCGCCAAAAGACCTGCTGTTCGCCTCTTCTCGCCGATCGGCCATTCCGTCGATCTCTCCGCTCACACCCAAGTGCATAAGCTCGCACGCGGCAATGTCCATGCCAGCCAAGAGCTACACCGAGCAAGCTCGCCAAGTAGTCATCGAGCCTCGCGGACGTAGCGTGCACTCGCCCTCCATATTTGCCACTAACGCCGACATATCGCCAACGAAGTCTAACTCCACGCTGTACTCAACCGCACGCCCGCCCCGCTCAACATCAAAAATTTGTCGGCCCGAGCCCTCCTCATCTGTAGGGGCAAGAAATGTGCAGGAAATGCCCCTGAGAACCCGTCCCATACAGCTGGAAGCGCATGCTCCCCCGGGATAGTTCCCATGAATCAAACCAGTCGACTGCAGTATCACGCAGCCGATGCGAACCCAATACCACCGACTCTACCTCCGAGGCCTTGATCACTCTCATGATCCGCTGTAACTGTCGGATAAACTCCTGAGGGTCATCCTCAGCTATCGATCCATAGAACACCGTGGATCGCAACTTAAGAAGTCCCGGTCTCCAACTATCGCCCGGGTGCACTCATCGTACCACCGGCCCCGTCATCCTCAAGTCTCGCCATAAACCTAACTAGTAATCGCCATCTCCTTGTAACCCATATCCTCCGCCCTCGCCGTGGATGGAGGCTCGGATATCGTGGCCTCGCGAACTACCGCCGCCGCTTCTAAATCACGGGCTGGCGGCATCAGAATCACCGCTCAGTAGCACCACTCTGTAAAGATCGCCTCGCCCCGTAACCCTCCGTGTTTCACTCGCAGCCTTCTCGCCGCTTGCTCTTCGCTCGTTGCCTTACGCGAGGCATAATCGATATAAAAGAATACGCCGAGGAGTCCAACTTACAACACGCTCTAAGGCACGATCTCAGAGTGAGAAGAATGGAAACCAATCCTAAATGTCTGCACCTGACATAGATGTGGTGCACAACACAATCGATAATCAAGACTCTAGTGTACACGGTCAGACACTTTCCGAGGACTAATCGCTCGATACCACTTTTGTCACGACCCGATCCGGGCCGTGGATCGTGCCTTACCGGGCACCCTAGTGATACAACATCGAGAAAATCAGCGAAATAAAAACTTAAACATGAAACAAGAGATATGATAAAAACAGGTCAACCAAAACGGTTGCCTTCTGCATATATACGTAAATTGAACGCTTACATCCTTTACAACCCCGCCACAACAAGATTACAGATGTCACGACTGCCCGGTTCGTGGATCGTGCCTTACCCGCACCCAAATAGTCATACATCGTAGAAATCAATGAATATAAAACAAGACATGAAACAAATGTAAATTGAGACACGCTTTATCTCGAGAAAGGTCGCTTTCGATATATATATAAACCAAAATCGCGCTTATATCCCAACTGCATAATAGACTACTGCACTTAAGAAAGTAACAACTATGGCGGACAGGGCCCGCCATACCTGAATGTATAAAGCTATCTACAACAACAGGGAGATCATACCCAAAGTCGAGCCTCCTAGAAGACGGAGCTCTCGACATCAAGTAAAAGATCCTAAGGACGCGGATCTAGCACTCGCTTCCCTACTGCGGCATGAACGCGGCCCAAGGAGGTCAAGATAATGTACCAAGTATGTGAAACTGTAAAGTACTTAAATGAAATCATATCATTTTAAAACCAATTTTTACAAATATGTACGAAACAACCAATGTAACCGCACATAGTGCCACATCACAAACAAGAGTAATAATAGGTAAACTGTGAATGTGTCTTTTCTAGGTCGCGAATGATCGAAGCAAGGCCGACGCCCATAGTATCATTATGCATGCCTAATCGACTCGAGTAATGCGATAGCCACCTAGGCCCGCATGAGGTAATCCTCGCATCGAGGTAGCTACTCGCCGATCGCCCCGACTCGTAGTCCGCACGGCCACATAGAACGCATGGCCACATGGACCGCACAATAACTCGAACTCGTAGCTCCGCATAGTCCCCGACCGCATAGGTATTCTCGAATCATAGTCACACGCATCGCCGAGGTATACCTCGCGATCGTGGGACAACCCCGTGATATCATGTCAAGGCGAGTGATGTAATACTAACATAACGGCTTACAACATAAGCACAATAAGAATAACCTCTTTACACAAATGTTACAAGATACTAACACACATAGCATCACAATATGTCTACTCAACAAACCATCTTACTATACCTTCCAGAAATCAATACAAGTCTTTTATAAGCACATAAGTAAACCATTCCTTTTATCCTTCTTAAGTCGTTATACCTAACTTCCCATAAAGCTAGTATAACTCTTAAGCTTTTGTTTAAAAACCAAGTATTACTCTTCTTTCAAAATGATTCATAATTCTTTTGAAATACTTCAAGATTCTTATTATTTAAAACTCAAGTCAAAGACATCAAGTAAAACCACGCTCAGCTTAACACACGACGCTCACCGTACTATATATATTCCTTTAAAATATCATGCTCAAGAGGATAGGAAGAATCACATACCTTCTCGGCGAAATCCACCTGCCAAGTCGAATATGTCGCGCGCAGAGTATCAACCTATAATAGTCAAATACGTCTATCAACGTCTAGACTACTCAGAGGACATTCTAAGCGTATGTTCTTAATTCTACGGAAAATTGGGCAGCACCTCCCTACCCGTCAAACTACTCAAGTCTACTGTAAATACAGTCCTATGTAAGTACAGTTCAATTCTTCATTTATTTTCTTCTGATGTGATTCAGTTTAATTCTATTCTTTAATACCCTTTTATGTATCCTATACTTAGTTCTATACCTCTACAGTATGTAATCTCTAATTACAATAGAAGGATAAGATATTTACCTCGGTAAGCCCAAAATTATCCAAGATATAAGTCGATCCTGAGCAAGGTTTAGCTCCTAATATGCACGCTCCAAGAAACCCTTTAGAAGTTTCTACACAACTTCTACTTACTACTTCAACCAACTATGAAGATTTACCTGTTTCGCTTAGTGACTAATGGAGATAAGATAGTATTTCGGCTTTTAGTATAGAGGTAACTTTGGAATACTACTAGATACGCTAGGGTATTTTGGGGATAGTAACAATACTTGGAGAGTATTTTCTACCAAGGGGGGAAAGGGCTTTTGCCGAGACTACAAGGAAAGGGGGGGGAAAGGGGTGTTTCGGCTAAGCTCTTCACAAGAGGGGGGGAGGCTTTGGACGAGAGCTTCTCTCAAAGGGGGGAAAGTTTGGAGACTTGGAAGATGATTTGTGGATGAAGAAGTCTTCAACCTGGGGGTATTTATAGGACTTTCAAGGTCAAGATGGCAAGTGGAGGCAAGTGGAGGGTGTGGATTTGCACAAGTGCACCCTATCCCTACTCCACAAATCACTCACAAACATTGACCCTTGGTTTAGGCCTTGAAATCGTACAACCATGCCCTCTTGTTGCCCACTGAGGGTGACAAGTGTCACCCTCTCGTTGGTCCAAAATATTTCATCTCTCGGAAAAATCCGCAAAAATAATAAATGTCGCACCGTAATTTTCCTTCGCAAGTTTTGGAAGACGCTTCGTGGAAAACAATTATTTTCGGTCAGTGCACAAATTTTCGTCCCTATGCCTACTTTAAGGCTTAAATCTCAGACGCACGCCTACGCATACATACTGAAATACGAGGTATAACAATGCACCTCTAAGAATGTGATCACAACTATGACGGACAGGGCCCCGCCATACCTCTGAATGTACAAGAACCTACGACTCGGGAAATATACCAAAAGATAAGCCTCCGAGAAACGAGCTTCCTAATACGAATTGTGATCCTATGGCGAGGATCAACAACCGATGTACCTTACTGCGACATTTAACGCAGCCTCAAGGAGGTCGATAACAGTACCAAGTATGTGAAATTGAAAATATCAGAAATGAAATCATAGTAGTCTATATAAAACAGAGACATATATGATAACCAAACTACGCATAATATGTAAGAATACGCCAAGTCGTGGACTCACGCCTCAAAGTCATCACTCAAATATAAATATGGGTCTCACGCCACTTCATCATTTGTGCTCGTGGAATACCTTCTCATTGCAGGCCTATGATGTAGCAACATCAAAGAGTACACATGAACACGAGTCCCACCTGTGTCATAACAACCGTGACGGCAAGTACGGCGCTAACTACTGATACCAAAGTCGCCCCTCAACCGACCGGCAAGTACGAAAGCCAACTACCGTGATACCAAAGCCGTACCAACAAATCTACATAACCATACCACGGCCGACCCAGGCGCACGAAAGCCAACTACCGATACCACCGCGCCACGAGTCGGGCCGGGCAAGTACGAAGACTAACTACCGATACCAGTTTAATCACGAGACTTCACAAAACTGAACGGGCAAGACGGCTAACTACCGTGATACCAAGACGAATCACCACGACTCTGGCAAGTACGAGCCAACTACCGATACCGCCGAATCAAGAAACTCGCGAGAGCTAGTCCATGGAACAATAATCACGTGCGCACGTGGAATGTTCCACACCACGCAGACGCCCAAGTAAGATCATAACAAATCAGCCGGCCCTCCATCGAGAGACGCGGTGGTATAGAAATACAATACTAGAACGACAAGGCTATCACACGCAAACATAGGCAAGTTACACACAACTCAAGGTACTTTCATTTAATGCCAAATTCCAGGTTTTAACCCCCAAGTACTACGTACGTTAAATTCTTTTTAAAAGATCCATTTCTTTTACAAAGGTCACCCGATGCCCGTATTATCAAAATAGAGTGACTAACATTTTAAGTAAACCAAAACAACTTCCATACTTTCTTTTTTTAAACCAAATTAAGACAATACCATGCCTTCTTTTTAGACCAAAACACTTCTCATTGTAAAGTCAAGTTACCATTTTAAAACTAATGATAAAACCATTCTCTTGTTTCATAAAGTCGTTATAACTAACTTCCCATAAAGCTGTTATAACACTTTATGTTTTAAACCAATTTAAGACAACCATGTATTTCTTTTAAACCAAAACTCTTCATTCCTCAAGTCTCTTTTCTTTAGAAATCAAGTTCCTTACTTTGGAAATTTAAGAAAATTAATGCTTGTTTATAATGATTCTTATTAAGCGACATGATCTAGGAAATGTAATACAATTTTGTCTTATCTTAGCTTCTATGCAGATGGAGGTTTCTCCGGTTTTAATAGTAATTAATTAGTCAATACATTTTCCTTTATTCACGCTGCAGTGGTTTGTTCAATACTTATTCTCATTTCCGAAATCAATATAATATTATTCCTTTTAAAACCCAAGTACCCATTTCTCATAAAAGCGGTTTCACAACTGTTTAACACAAACCAAGTCCTTAATATTTCACATCAAGTCATTTATAAGTCAAGTCTCTTATCTTTTAAAAACCACAAACCATTTCTTTACCTACATAAAGTTGTTATAGCAAACTTCCCATAAAGTCGTTATAACACTTTATGTTTTAAACCAACCAAATTCATTTAGCACATGTACGTCTACCGTACTACATAGTTCACAACAATCATGCTAGAAAATATAGGAAGAGGTTCACATACCTCGCGGTTGCATCGACAATTAGCAAAACGCTCCAAGTACTATAACCTTGCTAGCCCTTTCCACCCTTCAAGTAGAATACGCTACTCGTAGTACTTCAACCTATAATGGCCATAAAATGTCTATCAACTTCTAGATGTCTTCGTAGAATATTCTAAATACAAGATTCCTTATTCTACAGACAATTCTAAAGACCTCCCCCGTAACCACATAAATCTCTCCTCTACTCAGGCGCTACTGTGCCAACAACTCCCAGGGGATTACACGTCTAACCGGACGTGTTCAATTCTACTTCACAGATATACTACACAAGTCTACTGTAAATACAGTCCAATGTAAATACAGTTCAATCCTTTTCAATATTCATTCTACATATAGTATACTCAACTATACATTACTACAACATGTAATATCCAATTACAATAGGGGGATAAAAGATCATTACCTTGATAAGCCCAAAATTATCCAAGATTATATGTCGATCCTGAGCAACGTTTAGCTCCAATTCCTTACGCTCCAACCCGCTCCAAGCAACCCTTAGAAGTTTCTAAACAACTTCTCTTAACACTTCAACTCCAAAAAGTGAAGAACACTTAGGCTTTGATTGTGGCAACTCTCGGCCAAGGGGTACTTTAATGTCTTAATGCTAGGGGTGTGAAATCTTTTCCAACTCTTGGTTACTAATCTTCCTAATACACTAAGGAAGAACACTTAAAACTTTAAGAATTTTTGGACAATTTTTGCTCAAGAAACAAGGCTAAAGCCGAGAACTACAAAGGAAAGGGAGGGAGTTTTTCAAACTTGGAAAACTCTAAGTGTGGATGAATAATAGTCTTCAACTTAAGGGGGTATTTATAGGACATTCAAGGGCTAGGATTGAAGCAAGTGTGTGGTCTAGATTGAGCCATGTGTGTGTGGGTCCCACTTATCTATCTACTACACAAATATCTTGCAAGACTTTGACCAAATGTTTATGGCATTTTTCATGTGAAAACGTACAACATGTCCAACAATTTCGTCCAACCTTGCCACCTAGGGGTGACACATGTCGCCCTCCTATTGGTCCAAAATATTTCATCTTCCGAAAATATCCGTAATGCCAAAAATCCGAAAATAAAGTGGGCCCCACAAACCGTAAATTCCTCCCGTGGGCCCCACGTGACCAATTCCGGAAATAAAATTCCATAATTCTTAAATATTCCAAAAAGTCCGAATACCAAATCTGGGAATCCAATTCCCATTAACGAACCTTTTTCCTTCCCGAAATCCGGAAACTTTTCCGTCGAAAAATCACATCTTTTCTTCCTTTCCAATTTAATGTCGTATTCTCGTACGTATGTCCTCACATACATACCCTGGAAATACGGGGTGTAACAAGTTATGAAAAGACTACAGGCCTCTAAGAAGGAGTAACACTATGACGGGACAGGGCCCCGTCATGCCCCTGAATGTACAAAACATCAACAACACCAGGGAGAACCATACCAAAAGTCGAGCCTCCGAAGAAATGGAGCTCCTGACACCTGAGTAAAAGATCCTAGGAATGAGGATCTACCACCTGCTTTCCCTTACCTGCGGCATGAACACAGCTCCCGATGAAGGGGGTCAGTACACAACGTACCAAGTATGTAAAACTGGAAAATACTGTAGTAATATCATAAGTCCAAAATTCACCGATGTTATAGATAAAAATCAAATTAGGTTGCACTGTGCCTTACTAACAATGAGAGTAACAAGTATAAGTATAATACTGCATAAAAATAGGAGGCTCATGATCAAAACAGGATCTCTCGCCCGTAGTATCATTAAGCAATCCTACTCCTGGGACTGTTTCACCCGCATGGATCCTGTGGATCCGCATAAGGCCATCCGCCTCGCATGGGACTATTTCACCCGCATGGGACTATTTCACCCGTATGGATCCTGTGGACCCGCATGGGACTATTTCACCCGCATGGACCCAATGGGCCCGCATGAGTACAAGCGCCGCACTCACATCATGGGTAGCAAATCCATGGAATACGCAGTAATAACAATGATAATACATAAATCAGCACAACCGGCTAGTATACATAACATAAGCGCTACCGGCTTATCAGAATACTCAGTGATAACAATAATAATACATAAATCAACACGACCGGCTAGTATACATAACATAAGCGCTACCGGCTTATGATAACATAAACAAGATAAGAAATCTTCTAACTTCTTATGAACATTATTAATATAAATCCTCTCATTTTAGCTTATTAAGGCACTATATGTCTTTTTAAGAGAAATCCGGGAATTTAACCCAAGTATAACATACCGTAAACCTTTTTCGAAATGACTCCTTTTGATATAAAACTTCCAAGATACTAATACCCATAGTATCATGTCACAACCATTTTCAAAACAAGTCACAATTTTCCATTTAGATAAATATCCCAAGCTTCTAAATCAAGTGACTTTATTTCCTTTAAAACCTTAGGCCATTAATGCCTTAAAACAATTTCCCTTCCACAAATTCAACTCATTTTCCCCTTGCTTATTTTATGTAAAGTAAACCCTTCTTTATTTACCTTTTTCCCAAACTAAAATAACCAACATCCCATAAACCCGTTATATTAACATTTTACGTTAGTCAAACACATTTCCTATGTCCAAGGACTTATACCTTTAAAACGAAACAAGTATCATATACTTCAAAACAAGTGAAGATTATCAAATCTTGTACGTATACCGTACTACATAGATACAACTACTCATGCTCAAAAGATAGGAAAGCTCTACATACCTCTTCGGTCAATCCACTTGTTAATTCCAACTATCGCACGTAATACGTCAACCTATAATGACCATAATACATTTATTAACTTCTAGTTTCAAAGTAGAATATTTCCAAGTTCAAGGTTACTAATTCCTATGGAAAATTGGGCATCATTTCCTTTGTTTCTACATACTTTGCCACCCTTTTCAAGGTCGAATTCAATATCCAAATGCCACATTTAAGGGCCAACAATCCAACATTTCAAAGGGGATTACACAACCAAACTTAGGTGGGTAAAATTCTGCCCCAATAGGTAAAACAATACACTTAACAATTCTAAAGTAGTTTGTAGACTACAACATGCTCATAATATCTCCTTAACCAATCTTTCATATCCAAACCATTTTTCTTACATGCAATGATTCTAAGAGCATTATTTACTACTACAAATTCCTTATTCTTCACATGTAACACCAATAACTAGCTACAAGAGAAGAAATGTTACCTTTGGAGCTTTAGCCAAAACTATTCCAACAATTTTGCTAACCTCCTTTTCAAGAATACCCCCACAATAACCTCCACAAGCTTGCAAATAACTTTCCTTCTTAACACCCTTTTCAGATTTTCCTTAAGCTTGGAGTTTCTCTTGATTTTCTAGAGAGAATGAAGAGTTTTTTAGCTTAGAGAGAGAGAGAGATGAAAGATGAAAGATGAAAGATGACAAAGTCTTCAAGACTTGGTCAATATAAGGCATGCAACATTTCAGATGGGGGGGACACTTGTCACCCACCCATGACCTCTTTTAAAATAAAACAAAGGCGTAAATTTCCATCGACTCGCAGATCCCGCCTTGGCGCCTGCCCTGCGCGGCGCCGCACGTGAAACTCCCGCTTTCTTAGGACTTTCCGCCGCTCGCTTCCGGCGCCGTGGCGCTGAAACTTCAGCGACCTCGATCTTCCGGCGCCGTTCTTCCGGCGCCTGCCTCGCTCAGCGCCCGCTTAAGACCTCGATCGCGGTCTGACCTAACCACGGTATAACATTCTCCCCCACTTAGAAACATTCGTCCCGAATGTTCCTTATAGGCTTACTCGAATCACAAATCGACGTAGACGCCTTAACTACTCTTTTGCAAATAAAGACGCTCCCCACGGCCACAACAATACTTAAGCCCAATTGCTAAATCAAAACTAACAAGCAGGAAAGTGGGTTACCTGGAGGTGTAGGGAATAAGTGAGGATATTTGTTCATCATGTCCTCCTCCGCTTCCCACGTCATCTCCTCTTTGTTCTCGTTCCGCCATAAGACCTTGACGGAAACCACATCCTTTGTCCGTAATCGCCTAACCTGACGATCGAGTATCGCTATAGGACTTGTTATACCCCGTATTTCCAGAGTATGTACGTAAGGACGTACGTAGAAAAATTTGAACTTGTGATTTAGGCTTGGCCGAATTCTTTTTGTTCACAACACCCGATTAGAGTCGTTTTTCGACGAAACGTTTCCACAGCTTTCGTAGGGGAAATTTCGGCTGTGTCATTTTTAATTTTTTCGGATTTTTACGAGAGACGAAACAATTTGGACCAACAAGAGGCGCCACTTGGCACCTCTCATTGGAGCACATTGTGGGCGGTTGGCTTGACGATTGGTGACTATTTTTGTCAAGTAGTAGGTAGGATATTTTGTGTGTAGTTGGATAAGGTGCACTTGGCAAGATCTTGGCCTACACTTGCCTTGCACTTGGCAAGATCTGGCCATTGGTTGGCCTTCACTTGACCTATAAATACCCACCCTTTGAAGACTAATTCATCCACAAAATTGCCTAAGTCTTGAAAGCTTCTTCCTCCCCTTAGTGTAGTGTCTCGCCGAGAGCCCCTCTCCCCTTGGCCGAGAGTCCCCACAGTGGTAGGCCGAGGTATACACCCCCTCCTTGGGGTGCTAGCCGTGGTACCCCCAGCCTAGTTGTTTTCAGATAATACCCCTCTTGGTAGAAATACTCTCAAAAGTATTGTTATAATGCCCAAATTACCTTAGCAGATACCTTGTAGTATTCTAAGGTTATACTTATACTGAAAAGCCAGAAATACTATTATACTTCCTTCCGTCACAAAACCGAAACTCCTAAGGAAAATCTCCATAGTTAGTTGGAGTATTATGTAGAAGTTGGTTAGAACTTCTAAGGGTTGTTTGGAGGCGGGTCTGAGCGCAAGAGTAGTGAGCTAAACCTTGCTCAGATCGACATTTAAACTCGGATAATTATGGGCTTATCGAGGTAAATATCTTGTCCTCTATTGTAATTGGAAATTACATGATTGTTAGACTATATAGTCAAGTATACTATATTTAGAATCAACGTTGTTATCGGCAATGTCTTTTGACTTAAGCTCAATAATAAGAAACTTTTTCGAAAGAAGAGCATCGAATTGTATTTACATAGGGTATCAGATAGACTTGTGTAGATTTTCCGTGAGGTAGAATTGTGCACGCCCGTTTAGACTTATAACCCCCTGGTTGGCTTGGTAGCCGCCCAGATAGAGAGGAGATTTCTGTTGCATGGGGAGTCTTTAATTTTCTGTAGAATGTTCACGAAGGGATCTAAATGTTAATAAGCGCCTTGTGGCCTTATAGGTTGAAGTACTACGTGTGGCGCGATCTACGGCTTAAGGAGTAGCCGACGGTTGGAAGTATTTGGAGCGTTTTGCTATTAGTCGATACTCGCCGCAGGTATGCGAACCTCTTCCTATCTCTTCTAGCATGATATGTGTGAACTATGTAGTGCGGTGAGCGTCACATGTGCTAAATGTATTTGATTGGTTTAAAACATAAAGTGTTATAATGACTTTACGGGAAGTTGGTTATACCACTTTTTTATGTTGGTAAGAAAATACTGTGGTTTTTAAGGTAACCGATTTGAACTATAAATCGGCTTATTATTTGTTATTAAATAAATTGATGTATTTCAATAGATTTTTGAATCATTTCTAAAGAATAAGTAATACTTGGTTTTTTTTAACTTAAGAGTTATACTAGCTTTATGGGAAGTTATGTAATAACTGATTAAGAATGTTTTATCGATTTCGAAATCAGAATGTGTATCGACAAACCATCGCAGCGTTAATAAAAGGAAATGTTTTGACAGATTAAGTATTATTAAAACCAAGAGAAACTTCCATCCGCATGAAGCTAAGATGAGACAAAATGATATTTCCTAGATCACGTTTGTAATAAGATTGTTATAAACAAGAATATCCTACTCACATATAAGACTTATGTTTCTCGGATAGTTTAAAAGAGAATTATATTCTTAAATGAATAAGACTATGAACTACTTAAACCTTTCTAAAATAAGAAACGTGAACATTTGAAATTAGGCAAACTTGGGCGTTTGGATAATAATGTTGTTACTTGATTTTACAAAGATAAGTGTTTGATTCACTTCAAAAGATAATCACTCTATTTTCATATACTACGTATTGTGTGA
Organism: Przewalskia tangutica; assembly: GCA_029844215.1. Taxonomy (NCBI): domain Eukaryota; kingdom Viridiplantae; phylum Streptophyta; class Magnoliopsida; order Solanales; family Solanaceae; genus Przewalskia; species Przewalskia tangutica. The sequence continues at coordinate 81,923,959 of CM056720.1, read as the reverse complement.
CTTTGTGAAAGTAACGTATCTTTTAAAGATATTGTATGAAGTACTTTGGGAATAAATACCGATCTTGTTAATCATATAATGTAATGTACCTTGTGTGTATAATCGATTGTGTTGGTTCGTGATAGCATTGTAATACCTTCGTGTTGATTTGATAAGTAATCATATTAGGATACTACGTGTGTTAGTATTCTCGTGATGTTTGTGTAGCGGGTTTTCCTCGATTGTGCTTAGGTTGTTTAAACGATAAATCGTTATGTTGGTATTATACCACTCACCGTGTTTAGGGGTTAAGCCCTCCGACGCGGTAGACTCAGCGATGCAGGACCATGATTCGAGAATACCTCACGCGGGTCTGAGGGCCTACGCGAGCTACGAGAGTTCCGTGTTAGTGTGCGGCCTTTATGGTCATGCGGTCTATGTGGCCATGCGGTGCGAGTCCGTGCGATGCCGGGAGTAGCCCTCGATGCGGGGTTATACCACGCGCCTATGAGGCGGCCTATGCGGGGCGGGAGTTCGTGGCTGACGCGCATTTGATATTGCGGCGGCGACCTTTGATCATGCGGTGCCTAGACAGATATCATGATACATTTTATGACCTTGTTAGTGCGTGGTGTTAGTAGTCGGCTATGCCTTCGCATTTACCCGCATCGCTTTATTTGGACACAGTGGGACCCGTTGTTCATGTGTATTCCTGGTGCTTTTATCATCGATCGCCGGTGAGGAAGGTATTCCACGGGCATGATTGATGTTGTGGGCGTGAGACCCATTGTTATATTGGAGTGATGACGAGGCGTGAGTCACGACTTGATATGATCGCTTATTTATTGTGAATCGTAGTTTGGTTATCATACATGTCTCCCGCTTTATATAGACTACTATGATTTCATTCTGATATTTTCAGTTTCACATACTCTGCACTGTTAGATCGACTTCGCCCGAGTGCGTTCATGCCGCAGTAAAGGTACACGATCGTTGATCATCGCTCTTAGGGTCACCGTTCAGCGTGGGGAAGCGCCGTTCCTCCGGAGGCTTAGCTAGGTATAGTCCCCTGGTGTTGTAGGTGCTTACATTCAGGGGTATGACGGGGACCTGTCCCGTCGTTGTTGTCATATCATTCGTGAAGTGCAGTAATCTTGGTGTGCGCGGTGGTTTGTAAAAGGATTAAAGCTGTTGATTGAAAGAGTTGTTATTTATATATACCGACAGTAATCATTTTTGGTTAGCTTTGCCTTCTTATTTCACCGTCTTATTACATTGGTTTCATGTATTGTCCTTATGTTCGATTACTCGATGTTGTATCACTAGGGTGCCCGGTAAGGCACGATCCACGAGCCGGAACGGGTCGTGACAAAAGTGGTATCGAGCGCTTAATCCTCGGAAAGTGTCTACACGTATCGATGGGAAGTCTTGATTATCGGTGTGTTGTGCACCACCAATAATCAGGAGGCTATAGGATATTTAGGATTGGTTTCTATTTTTCTCACTCTGAGATCGTGCCTTAGAGTTGTGTTGTGTCGGACCCTCTAACGTATTTCTTTCCACTTACCGCTATGCCTCCGCAGGCAACCCGCCAGGAGGGCAAGGCGGAGGAGTCTGCGAGTGAGTCTGAGAGGGTTACGTGGCACAGTGCCCAATCATCACTGGGGTGGTGCTTCATTCGGGAGTTTTGCGACGTCCACTAGCCCTTGAGTTTAGCTTGCAGCGGCAGTTCCTCGCGCCATGATATTTGAACCTTCGTTCCACGGCCAGAACAGAGAATATAGATTTCAAGGAGGCGACCCTGTTACTAGCTATAGATTTGACTACCAGAGAGTATACCGATGTGCCGCGAGTCTTGATGAATATCAACGAGAAGGTTGTGCAAAAGTAAGTTCTTGATTGAAGCTTGAGCATGGCCTCGTATGCGGGCTTATCGCGTGCCGAGAAACGTAGAGATCGACGTTAACGGGCGAGAAGAAGGCCGAGCGCCAGCGCTGGTAACTGCGGCGAGTCGCCTCACCAGAATCGATTATGCGCATCCACGGTGCAGAAAGGTCCTCCACGGGGTTCGTGACGTTCGGTATGCAGGAGTTGGTCGAGCTCCAAAGCTTCCGTTCACGGGCCACGAAGGTTCGGCCATCCGGATTCGCTTTTCTCGGTGTTCACGGTGCGGCGCCATCTCGGGAATGTCGTCTTTTAGTTGGTACTTGTTGTACATGACCGCCGGTCCGATGTCGAAAGAGTGTCCTGCGGAGGACTTAGCCTTCAGGATCGGTGGGTAGTTCGTCATCTTCCTTAGCTATGCGCCACGGGCGTGTTTGATTATAACGACTAAGGAGTGAAGCGGAGATATAGATATATCCTTAACCCTCAGGGTTTAGTATGTGTGATAAGGTGAGTATACCTTAAGTGTTATATTCGATAGCATTGTAAATGGTGATTAGAAATCTTGGTTAGTTAACCAAGTAAGATTTGGGGGATAGAGAAAGTGTGAGCCTTAGAGTGTTATACGTAGAGACCTTAGAGGTAAGGCCATCTCGAGTAAATGATGTATTGTTTATGTTTGACTCCTTATAGAGTGCATAGTGCACGTGAGTTATGTTGTGGGATTAGTCCCGAGTAGTGTGGAATGAAAGAGGGTAGTTGAGCTAAGAAGACCGCTAGGTTTTCGTAACGTGATTAGTGAGAGTTTTTCTTGAGGAGCTAGCGTTGCGCGGCGTTCGGTCGGGTTGAGGCCACGTTGCGGGTCAACCCGCGGCATGTTTGGTGGTGGGTCAGTTTGTGGTGGTCCCCTTGTGGTAGGTCACGAGGGTGTTAGGCGAGTTTAGTTAACCAACGCGATTTCATGGATGCGATTCGACCGATGGTTGGGCGAGAGGTCACCGCCTTGTCTTCTAGCAAAGATCGCTTACTCGGCGGTGTTGATTTTTTCGTAAAGGTTGTAAGGCTGCACGGGTGCCTACCTTCACCTTATGATGCATGGAGCCAGAATGCATTGTTTTTGTTTCTGGAAGTTTTACCAAGCATGATTAAGAACTCAGGTGAGTCTCAGAATCGCGTTCGCCGCCGGGCGATGTGGAATTCGAGGGTAGTTGTGGGGATTGTTGTCTCCTGTGGAGGAGTGTTTGCTACCATTTGATTTCGAATGTCGCCTTATGAGGCCTTGTAGGGGCGGAAGTGTAGTATGGTCGATTGGTTCGATGTTGGCAAGATTGAGATAGTTGGTTGAGCTTGTTCCAGTTGTGGATAGGTAAAGCTTGTCTAGAGGAGGTTACGGCGGCTCAAAGAAATCGATGCGGATAATCGGCGACGGCTAGAGTTGGAGTTGGTCGGTCTTCTTGAAAGTACCACCGGGTTGGGTGTGACGAGTTTTGGAATACGAGAGGAACTTAGCCCGAGTTACTTTGGGCCTTTGAGTTCATGTGAAGAATAGGCCAGTTGCCTATATGTTAGCATTCTTGCCGTCCGACTTAGGAGGCGGTGCGTAGTCTTCGTGTTATGTTCGAGAAGGAAATGGGAGATCCATCCAGTATTCCCGGCTAATGATGACCAAGTTGAAGATGATAACCTCGAAGTTTTGGATGCGGCGATTTAAATGTGGTAAGAGTTCGAATGTCGACATCTTGGTGATCGCGACGGCCGGTGCCACTTTGTTGGGTCGGAGTGACACTAGAACCTCGCGCAAAGTGACAAAAGTGGTATGCTTTATGATGTTAGAGTGCTTCCCGTGGACTTGGATGTAAGCATTTTCGTGATTGTTTGGTGGCCATACGTGAGGTTTGTCCTCGTAAGTATAGTAGTGAAGACTATCATCGCGCGTTTGTTTGAGATTTAGAAGGAACATTCGGACGAATGTTTCTAAGAGAGGAGAATGTTATACCGTATTTCAGTATGCGTGGGGCGCACGTGAAAAATTTGAACTTGTGATTTAGGCTTGGCGAATTCTTTTTGTTCACAACACCCGATTAGAGTCGTTTTGATTTGCGAAACGTTTTCTGACTTTCGTAGGGAATTTCGGCTATGTCATTTTTAATTTTTGCGGATTTTTCCGAGAGGCGAAACATTTTGGACCAACAAGAGGCGCCACTTGGCACCCTCTCGTTGGAAACATTGTGGGCGGTTGGCTTGGGCGATTGGTGACTATTTTTGTCAAGTAGTAGGTAGGATATTTTGTGTGTAGTTGGATAAGGTGCACTTGGCAAGATCTTGGCCTACACTTGCCTTGCACTTGGCAAGATCTTGGCCATTGGTTGGCCTTCACTTGACCTATAAATACCACCCCTTTGAAGACTAATTCATCCACAAAATTGCCTAAGTCTTGAAAGCTTCTTCCTCACTTAGTGTAGTGTCTTGGCGAGAGCCCTCTCCCCTAGTGGGGTAGGCCGAGGGTATACACTCCTTGGGGTGCTAGTCGTGGGGTACCCATAGCCTAGTTGTTTCGTATAATACCCCTCTTGGTAGAAATACTCTCAAAAGTATGGTTATAATGCCCAAATTACCTTAGCAGTATACCTTGTAGTATTCTAAGGTTATACTTATCTGAAAAGCCGGAAATACTATTATACTTCCTTAGTCACAAAAACCAAACCCTAAGGAAAATCTCCATAGTTAGTTGGAGTATTATGTAGAAGTTGGTTAGAACTTCTAAGGGTTGTTTTGAGCGGTCGGGCCAAGAGTAGGAGCTAAACCTTGCTCAGGATCGACATTTAAACTCGGATAATTATGGGCTTATCGAGGTAAATATCTTGTCCCTCTATTGTAATTGGAAATTACATGATTGTTAGACTTTATAGTTGAAGTATACTATATTTAGAACTGAACGTTGTTATCGGCAATGTCTTTTGACTTAAGCCTGAATAATAAGAAACCTTTTCGAAAGAAGAGTACTGAACTGTATTTACATAGGATGTATTGATGAGACTTGTGTAGCTTTTACGTGAGGTAGAATTGTGCACGTCGGTTTAGACTTATAACCCTTGGTTGGCTTGGTAGTCGGCCCCGATAGAGGAGGAGATTTACGCTGTTGCGGGGGGGGGAGGTGCTGCCGAATTTTCTGTAGAATGTTCTACGAAGGGATCTAAATGTTAATAAGCGCCTTGTGGCCTTATAGGTTGAAGTACTACGTGTGGCGCGATCTACTTGGCTTAAGGAGTAGCCGACGGTTGGAAGTATTTGGAGCGTTTTGCTATTAGTCGATACTCGTCGCGAGGTATGTGAACCTCTTCCTATCTCTTCTAGCATGATATGTGTGAACTATGTAGTACGGTAGACGTACATGTGCTAAATGTATTTGATTGGTTTAAAACATAAAGTGTTATAACGGCTTTATGGGAAGTTGGTTATAACAGCTTTATGTTGGTAAGAAAATACTTGTGGTTTTTAAGGTAACTGATTTGAACTATAACTGGCTTATTATGTGTTAATAAAGAACTTGAAGTATTTCAAAAGATTTTTGAATCATTTCGAAAGAAGAAGTAATACTTGGTTTTTGAAAACTTAAGAGTTATACTAGCTTTATGGGAAGTTAGGTAATAACGGCTTAAGAATGTTTTACTGATTTCGGAAATCAGAATGTGTATCGACAAACCACTGCAGCGTTAATAAAAGGAAATGTTTTGACAGATTAAGTATTATTAAAACCAGTAGAAACTTCCATCTGCATAGAAGCTAAGATGAGACAAAATGATATTTCCTAGATCATGGCTGCTGTAATAAGATTGTTATAAACAAGAATATCCTACTCACATATAAGACTTATGTTTCTCAGATAGTTAAAAGAGAATTATATTCTTAACTGAATAAGACTATGAACTACGAAACCTTTCTAAAATAAGAAACGTGAACATTTGAAATTAGGCAAACTTGGACGTTTGGATAATAATGTTGTTACTTGATTTTACAAAGATAAGTGTTTGATTCACTTCAAAAGATAATCACTCTATTTTCATATACTACGGGTATTGTGTGACTTTTGTGAAAGTAACGTATCTTTTAAAAGATAATGTATGAAGTACTTTGGGAATAGATACTCGATCTTGTTAATCATATAATAGAATGTACCTTGTGTGTATAACTGGATTGTGTTGGTTTGTGATAGCATTGTAATACCTTCGTGTTGATTTGATAAGTAATCATATTAGGATGCTACGTGTGTTAGTGATACGTGATGTTTGTGTAAAGGGGTTTTCCTCGATTGTGCTTAGGTTGTTTAAACGATAAACGTTATGTTGGTATTATACCACTCACCGTGTTTCCGGGGTTAGCGCCTCCGATGCGGGGTAGACTTCGGCGATGCAGGACCATGATTCGAGAATACCTCATGCGGGTCACGGGGCTATGCGGAGCTACGAGAGTTCGAGTTAGTGTGCGGCCTTTATGGTCATGCGGTCATGTGGCGTGCGGTGCGAGTCGGGGACGATCCAGGGAGTACCGCCCTCGATGCGGGTTTATACCTCATGCGGGCCTATGAGGCGGCCTATCGCGGAGCTGCGGGAGTTCGGGGCTAGGCAGCGCACATTTGATATTGCGAGCGGCGACAGGCTTTGATCATGTGACGGTCAGACAGATATCATGATACATTTTATGACCTTGTTAGTGCGTAGGTGTTAGTAGTCGGCTATGCCTTCGTACTTACCCGTCATTATTTTATTTGGACACAGGTGGGACACATTGTTCATGTGTATTCCTTGGTGCTTTTCTATCATTGTTGGCGGTGAGGAAGGTATTCCACGGGCATGATTGATGTTGTGGGCGTGAGACCCATTGTTATATTGGAGTGATGACTTGGCGTGAGTCCACGACTTGATATGATCGCTTATTTATTGTGAATCGTAGTTTGGTTATCATACATGTCTCTCGCTTTATATAGACTACTATGATTTCATTTACGTATTTTGATTTCACATACCGGTACTGTTGCGACCTCTCCGGGGCTGCGTTCATCTGCCGCAGTAAAGGTACACGATCGTTGATCCTCGCTCTTGGTCTGATTCAGCGTTGGAAGCTCCGTTCCTCGGAGGCTTAGCTTGGTATAGTCCCCTGTTGTTGTAGGTGCTTACATTCAGGGGTATGACGGGGCCTGTCCCGTCGTTGTTGTCATATCATTCGTAGAGGTCTGTAATCTTGGTGTGGCGGGGTTTGTAAAAGGATTAAAGCTGTTGATTGAAAGAGTTGTTATTTATATATCGTGGTAATCATTTTTGGTTGCTTTGTCTTCTTATTTCACTTGTCTTATTACATTGGTTTCATGTATTGTCCTTATGTTCTGATTACTACGATGTTGTATCACTAGGGTGCGGGGTAAGGCACGATCCACGGGCCGGGCAGGTCGTGACAGCTGTCCTCATCGATAACTCTGCATTACGAACCTCGTGAATCGGATGTACTTATATGGGTCTCGATACATTTCCAACATAGACACATGAAACAACGGATGTCTCGCCTCTAGATCGGAAGACAGATCCAACTCATAGGCAACCTTGCCTACCCTCCGGACAATCTGGTAAGGCCCAATGTACCTTGGGCTAAGTTTTCCCTTCTTCCCAAATCTCATCACGCCCTTCATGGGTGACACCTTAAGGAAAACCCAATCATGTACCTCAAACTCCAAGTGTTGACGCCGCTGATCTGCATACGACTTCGCGACTGGGCTGCTAATAACCGCTCTGGATAAGCTTCACCTTATCCATCTTCACGAACCAAGTCTGGCCCGACTAACTGAACTTCTCCTACCTCGAACCAGTCTATCGGTGAGCTGCACTTCCTCCCGTATAAGGCCTCATAAGGCGCCATCTGAATACTAGAATGGTAGCTGTTGTTATAAGCAAACTCCACAAGAGGTAAATAATCCTCCCAGCTACCCCTGAAATCAATAACACAAGCCCACAACATATCCTCGTTGCGGATAGTGCGCCATGTCCGTCGATCGAGGGTGAAATGTAGTACTGAGACTCACCTGTGTCCCTAATCCCTTCTGAAAAGACCTCCAGAAGTTAGCCGAGAATTGGGCTCCTCTATCTGATATAATCGACATCGGGACTCCGTGCAGTCTCACAATCTCTCTATTATATAATCTGGCATAGTCCTCAGTTGAGAACGTCGTCCTGACCGGAAGAAAATGGGCTGATTTCGTCAGCCTGTCGACAATCACCCAAATGGAATCATGCTTCCTCTGAGTGGTAGGTAGCCCTGTAATAAAATCCATATTTATCACCTCCCACTTCCAAGTCGGAATATCAATAGCCTGCAATAGCCCACCGGGCTTTTGGTGCTCAATCTTGACCTGCTGACAATTAGGACATTGTGCAACAAAACCTGCCACGTCCCTCTTCAGGCCATCCCACCAATACACACACCTGAGGTCATGGTACATCTTAGTCGACCCCGGGTGAATAGAATAACGAGCACTGTGTGTCTCCCCCAAAATCTCTTGCGAAGTCTGTCCGCATCGGGAACACACAATTGGCCCTCAAACCTTAGCACCCGTGAGCGCTACCTCAAATAGACTCTTCTCTCTCAAGGCGGCGTCTCGATACCGCACCATAATCGGATCCTCATATGTCGCCTCTTCACCTCCTCGGCGATGGAAGACTCGGCAACCTCTCGAACCGAACTCCGTCACTATCGAGAATCAAACAAGCGAACCCCAAGGCTCGCTGGCCGAATCTCGGGCCATATCCTTCTTCCCGGTAGACATCGGATAGACTACCCATCGATCTGCGACTAAGGGCATCTGCGACTACATTGGCCTTGCGGGTGGTATAGAATATCAACATCATAATCCTTAGCGGCTCGACCACCGTCTGCCATAAGTTCGACTCCTCGGTGAAGATATCTTTGGAGGCTCTTGTAGTGCGTGTAAATATCCACATGAACCCCATACAAATAATGTCTCCAGATCTTTAAGGCATGAATCACTGCTGCCAACTCCAAATCATGTGTGGGATAGTTTTTCTCGTGCTTCCTACGCTGTCGAGATGCGTAAGCTATAACCTTGCCGTCTTTGCGTCGGTACGCCCAAGCCCGAACCGACGCGTCACAATAAACCACATATCCATCAAACCCTCGGGAAGAGTAAGGCGGGGCGGTCGTCAACTTCTCCCGATGGCGAAAACTCTCCTCACAAGCATCCGTCCACTGAAATATAGCTGCTTTCTCAGTAAGCCTAGTCAAAGGCGCTGACATGGAAGCAAACTTCTCTACAAACCTCCGATAATAACCTGCAAGGCCCAAAAAGTTGCGCACCTCCGTCGGTGTGGTGGAGTGCGGGCCAAGTCTTATTGCGCCTCAATCTTAGCTGTATCAACCCGAATACCATCAGCCCCGATAACATGCCCTAAGAAAGCCACTGAAGCCAGCCAAAATTCGCATTTCGAGAACTTGGCATACAACTGCCGGTCCCTGAGGACTCCCAATACCGTCCTCAAATTATCTGTATGCTCCTGCTCTGTGCGCGAATACACTAAGATATCATCAATGAACACTATAACGAACATATCCAAGAATGGCCTGAACACCCTATTCATCAAATCCATGAATACCGCTGGAGCATTGGTCAATCCGAAAGACATCACCCTGAACTCATAATGCCCATACCGGGTCCTGAATGCAGTCTTTGGGATATCCGCCTCTCTAACTCGTACCTGATGGTAACCATACCGCAGGTCTATCTTGGAAAAGCATCTCGCACCCTGCAACTGGTCACAAAATCATCAATCCTGGGGAGGGGATATATGTTCTTGATAGTTACCTTGTTCAGCTGCCTGTAATCAATACACATACGCAGCGTCCCATCCTTCTTCTTTACAAATAACACTGGCGCTCCCCAGGGAGAAACACTTGGCCTGATAAAGCCTTTTTCCAGCAAATCTTTGGTGGTCCTTCATTTCTTCAACTCGGCGGGTGCCGTCTGTATGGCGGAATAAATATCGGTCGAGTGTCGCGCCAAATCAATGCAAAACTCAATCTCCTCTCGGGAGGATGCGGAAGCTTCGTGCGGGAATACGTGCGAAACTCGCTAACAACGGAACCGTGAAGGTCGGTATCTCGACCTCGATATCAAACACGAACGAAATGGTAAATATACCCTTTCCACCATCTTCCCGGCATGAAGTAAGAAATAAACCTACGCCGGCGATGCGGTATTCCCTTTCCACTCGATCAGGCTCGCGAAGCTGGAACCGTGCTAGTCTCTCTACAGTCCACATTGGCATAGCAAGAGGCTAGCCAATCCATACCCATAATCACGTCAAAGTCTGTCATATCCAACTCTATCAAGTCGGCTAGAGTCTGACGACTGTCTATAGTCACTGGGCAAGCCTTATATACCCGCTCAGCTACCACCGAAGCACCTGCGTCGCCACCTCAAAAGATTCTATGGACTCGGGCTCATCCTATTCTACCAATATGAGGAGATATATAGGACAAGGTAGAACACGGATCTATCAAAGCATATCATCATAGTGAGAAACCAATAATGTACTGTGGCGACATCGGGTGGCGCCTCACGGTCACGGCTTGGACATAGCATGGATGCGGTTACGAGGACGGCTGAACTGGAACCCCGCCACGACCCTGCGCGGCACTGGCGTGAACACCACGCCTGCAGGCGCATTGCCACCGAAGCGAAGATCCGGCCCGACCAATGGTGAGCCATCATATTCCGCGCCTCTGGTGGACGGTCTCTCTCAAATGGCCTGTGTCGCGCAAGAATAACAAGCTCACGGAGTAACACGACAACCCCATAATGGCAATCGCCACATCGACCACAGGGTATAGGTGGCCTCGTCGGCCGGAACTCTGGTCCTGCAGGAACGAAGCCACGGAACCTGCACCTGCTCCCGAATACTGCATGCGTCCGAAGATGGTGGAGCGCTCTGGACGGTGTGGTGCAAATCTGGTCTTCTTTGGGGTTGTCTACCCTAAAACTACCGGAGGACCACGATGTCTGGCCTCTTCTCGCGATACAGTCGATCCGTCGGCCGCGTTCTCGCACAGTGCATATGCGCATGCGGGCAATGTCGTGCGGTGAAGATCCACTCCGTGCGACTCGGCCAAGTGATCATCGAGTCTGTGACATAGCGGTGCACCACTGTCCTCCATGTATGCGCTACCAGCGGGCGCATCTGGCCATTTGAGTCAAACTCCACATTGTACTCCCGAACCGTCGCGCACTCGTCGGTGTCAAAAATCTATCGGCCCGAGCCCTCGCCAATCTGCGGAGGCAAGAAATGGCAATGCGCCTTTGAGAACTCATCCCAAGCAGTGAAGCGCATGCTCCCCGGGGCAGTTCCATGAATCATACGATCAGCTGCGGTGTCCGCGGCCGTCACGAACCTAATACCACCGACTTCGGTCTCGAAGCCCGATCACCCTCATGATCATTGTAGCGTCGGATAAACTCACGAGGATCATCCTCGGGCCTCGACCAATAAAACTCGGTGGTGAAACTTCAAAAAGTCCTCGATCTCAAGCTAGCGACTCTGTCTTTGAACTACGAATGCAGCCGGGCTAGCATCTCGGCTATCTCGTATCGGCCACGATCACGGCGATGGCGAACCATCTCCTTGTAGCCCATATCCTGCGCCACGCTGCTTTGGGTGGAGGCTCAGAATGCGCGGTCTCGATGGCGGCTGCGCCTCGTACTCTGTTGGGGTTGGCGGCGTTGTAGAACTTCGCCGTCAAAACACCTCATCCCAGTAGGCGGGCACGTGCCTGGTAACCCTCGATTGCCCTACTAGTAGTTCCCTCTGCGCCTTGCCCATACGGGACGCGGTTGCCTTGCGTGGAGGCATAAGCGTCTGGGGAAAAATCGTCGGAGGAAATTCAACCTATAACCACGACTTTATTGCGCGATCTTAGAGTGAAAGAATGAAACCAATCCTAAATATCCTGCGACCTTCGATTATAGATGTGGTGCGCAACACTGCGATAATCAAGACTCTACTAGATACGGCTGTAGACCGCTTAGGATAACGGCTCGATACCACTTTTGTCACGACGACCGGATCGTGATCGGTGCCTTAACGGGCACCTTGTGACACAACATCGAGAAAACCGGCGAATATAAACTCACGATAAACAACCATAATGATATAAAATAGTCTAGCCCAAAATGGCTACCCAAAGTACATAAAGCGAGCAGTTACATCCTTAAACAAACCAAGTTATGACAAGACTACGGGCCTACAGAAGGAGTAACACTATGACGGGACGGGGCCCGTCATGCCTGAATGTACAAAACATCAACAACGCGGGAGAACCGTACCAAAAGTCGAGCCTCAGAAGAAATGGAGCTCACGACACTGAGTAAGATCCTAGGAATGAGGATCTACCACCTTTCCTTACTGCGGCATGAGCGGCCCAGAAAGGGGTCGATTACCTGACGTACCAAGTATGTAAGCGGAAAATCGTAGTAATATCATAAGTCCAAAATTCACGAAGTTATAGATAAAAATAAAATTAGGTTGCCTTTGTGCCTTTCTAACAATGAGAGTAACAAGTATAAGTATAATCTTTGCGTAAAAATAGGAGGCTCGTGATCAAAGCAGGATCTCTCGCGAAGTAGTATCATTAAGCAATCCTACTCTTGGGATGCTTTCACCGCGTGGATCTGTGGATCGCGTAAAACCATCCGCCTCGCGTGGGACTATTTCACCGCGTGGACTATTTCACCCGCATGGATCTGTGGACGCGTGGGACTATTTCACCGCGTGAGACTATTTCACGCGTGGACCCGATGGGCGCGTGAGTACAAGCGCTTTTCGCGTCATGGGTAGCAAATCCATGGAATCTGTGATAATAACAATGATAATACATAAATCAGCGCAACCGGCTAGTATACATAACATAAGCGCAAACATCGAATACTCGGTGATAACAATAATAATACATAAATTAGCACGGCCAAGCTAGTATACATAACATAAGCGCTACTTATCATAACATAAACAAGATAAGAAATCTTCTAACTTAACATGAACATTATTAATATAAATCCTCTCATTTTAGCTTATTAAGGCACTACGTGTCTTTTTAAGAAATCAGAATTTAACCCAAGTATCACATCAGTAAACCTTTTTGAAATGACTCCTTTTGATATAAAACTTCGAAGATACTAATACCGTAGTATCATGTCACGACCATTTTCAAAACAAGTCACGATTTTCCATTTAGATAAATATCTGACTTCTAAATCAAGTGACTTCATTTCCTTTAAAACCTTAGGCCATTAATGCCTTAAAACAATTTCCTTCCACAAATTCAACTCATTTTCCCTTGCTTATTTTATGTAAAGTAAACCCTTCTTTATTTACCTTTTCCCAAACTAATATAACCAACTTTCCATAAAGCCGTTATATTAACATTTCACGTTAGTCAAACACATTTCCATGTCGAGGACTTATACCTTTAAAGCGAAACAAGTATCATATCTTCAAAACAAGTGAAGATTATCAAATCTTGTGCATTATACCGTACTACATAGATACAACTACTCATTACTCAAAAGATAGGAAAGCTCTACATACCTCTTGGTCAATCCACTTGTTAATTCCAACTATCGCATGTCGTCAACCTATAATGACCATGTCGTTTATTAACTTCTAGTTTCAAAGTAGAATATTTCCAAGTTCAAGGTTACTAAATCCTATGGAAAATTGGGCATCATTTCCTTTGTTTCTACATACTTTGCCACCTTTTTCAAGGCCGAATTCAATATCCAAACGCCACATTTAAGGCCCACAATCCAACATTTCAAAGGGATTACCTGACCAAACTTAGGTGGGTAAAATTCTGCCCCAATAGGTAAAACAATACACTTAACAATTCTAAAGTAATTTGTAGGCTACAACATGCTCATAATATCTCCTTAACCAATCTTTCATATCCAAACCATTTTCTTACATGCAATGATTCTAAGAGCATTATTTACTACTACAAATTCCTTATTCTTCACATGTAACACCAATAACTAGCTCTGAGAAGAAATGTTACCTTTGGAGCTTTAGCCAAAAGTATTCCAACAATTTTGCTAGCCTCCTTTTCAAGAATACCCCATGATAACCTCACAAGCTTGCAAATAACTTTCCTTCTTAACACCCTTTTCAGATTTTCCTTAAGCTTGGGTTTCTCTTGATTTTCTAGAGAGAAGGAGAGCTTTTAGCTTAGAGAGAGAGAGATGAAAGATGAAAGATGAAAGATGAAAGATGAAAGATGAAAGATGAAAGATGAAAGATGACCAAGTCTTCAAGACTTGGTCAATATAAACATCTGCAACATTTCAGATGGGGAGGGACAGCTGTCACCCGTGACCTCTTTTAAAACAAAGCAGTCAGAAATTTCCCGCGACACTCGCGAGATCCCGCTTGGCGCGCGGCCTGCGATCGGCGCGGCCTTGCCAAACTCTGCCGCCCTCTTAGGACTTTCGGCGCGGCCCACGCTTCCCGGCGCTGAAACTCAGCGACCACGCCGGATCTTCGTGGCCGCGGCCATGCCGTCGCGCGGCCTACGATAACCGCGCTTGGCGCGCGCCCACGCGGCTGGCGCGTGCGCTGAGACCCGACGGTCTGGGCAGACCGAACCACGGGTATAACTGCTTCCCAACGGCGTAGAATATTTTAAGTGCAAAGTCCGAATTCTACGGAAAATCGGGCAACACTTCCTTTGTTTCTACATACATTTCCACCTTTTGCAAGACCGAATTCAATAACCAAACACGCCACATTTAAGGCTCAACAATGAAGTTAACAATAGGGGATTACTGCATACAGGCGTGTAAAATTCCGCCCACAATTTATATCAAACTAGACCAAACTACAATGTCAATTCGACAATTTGAGGGACAACAACACAAAGTCTTCTTTCCAATTCCTTTTCAATCCAAGTTGTTTAGCACAACATGTTATAAAGCCGCAATCGATTATAGCAACTATAATCTTCAAGTAGATAACATGCGACGATTCTAGTTAACGACCAAATTGTAATTCAATTTCAAATGACTCAACATGTCATTTTCGGATTTGAGCTTCTAAACTTCCATAACACTTATCAATCTTCATAACACATATCACATGATCATTTCTAACTTATCATAACATGAAATCTTGAATTACAAAAGTAAGACTAAGATTATTACCTCATTTAGCCCAAATATGATCCAAGATTACAAGTCGATCCTTAGCAACTTTAGCTCCTCTTTTCGACGTTCCAATCCACTCCAAGAAACCCTTAGAAGCTTATGAAGACTCCTCTTCAAGTTCCAACTTCAAAGTTGAAGAACTACTTAGGTTTTCGTCTTGCGACTAATACGAAAATGCCACCTTTCCGGGATCTTTCTATTGAGATACCCTTACAATACTCTTAGGAACCTTGGTTTAAAGTATGGGGATTATTGGACAATAAACTAAAAAATTTCTCTTGAAAAAGGGCTCAATGCCGTGAGCTTGCAAAGGGAGCAAGAACAAGATTTAAATTTTCTCTAAGTGTACAAATTATTGCACTACTAGTGTACATATAAACTACATTCAAGGGTCTAGATTAGAACATATGGATGGCTTGGATGCATTTCACTAGGATCAAGCCCAAGTGGCCCTTGGACTTTAGTCAACAATGTCAAGCTTAAGTCTTTGCAAGACTTGATCATCCTAACATTGGTCAAAAGACCATTCTACCCATGTATATTTCGTCCAAGACCAAGTAAGGGGGTGACATGTAGCCCTCCCGTTAAATCATGATATTTCGTTTTCGACATTTCCATAATTAGATAAATTTTTACTCGTCTAAAATCTTAACACTTTTGAGTTCTTACGTGCGTTCTTATAAACATATCACGGAATTTTCGGTGTAACATTCTTCCCCGCCAGAAACATTCGTCCCGAATGTTCCTTTGAGTCGATCTTAAAGATAGCGGCATAGTCTACTTACAACCCTACATACCAATAATCCCACACGTGGCAACATCGCAATACTCATACTAAAATGTCAAGCTAAACTCCAAGTGTCGATGTCGGTTAACTGTATAAAGCTTATATCGACTCTGAGCTTTCTAATAATCTTTCCTGGATAAGCACTTATCCACGGCTGTGAATCAAATGCGGGCCAACTAAGCGTACCTCGCCTCGTCGAACCAACCGACGATCTACACCTTACATCTGAGCCTCATACCGGCCACCTGAATAGTGGAAGGGTATCTGTTATCGTATGTAACTCATCAAGAGGCATAATAATCCTTCCAGCTATCTCTGAAATCAAGAACACGGGCGTCGCTATCCTCGAGTGCACGGATGATACGATCTGCTGTCCGTCGATGCGAGGTGAAATGTCTGCGAGACTCACTTTGTGTCCCTAAAACCTTCTGGAAAACCTCCAGAAGTCAGCCGTAAACTGAGTTTATCTGTCTGACATCAAAATGTAGGAACCTCGTGCAATCTCACAATCTCCCTGCTATAAAAGCTAGCATAATCCTTAGCCGAGTAAGTGGTCCCAATCCGGAAGAACACGACTGGTTTCGCCAGCCTATTTACCATGACCCCGAGTTCGCGCCATACGAGGAAGATGCCACCTGTAACAAGATCCGTATTAATTACCTCTCATATCTAAGTTGGGATTTCAATTGCTGTAATAGCCCCGGGCTTACGGTGTTCAACCTTGACTTGCTACTAATTGGACATTAAGCAACAACTGCGCTACGTCCGCTTCGGGCCATCTTGCAATACATCATGCGAGGTCACGACACAACTTAGTCGACCCCAACAATTAGAGCAATAAGCCTTGCATGCCTCCCTAAAACCTGGCGACTAGTCTGTGCACGGTACACACAATCTATCCTCATATCCACACCACGTCGGTGCTACTCAAGCAGACTCTTTTCTTCTCGGAGTCGTATCTCGATCAGTATCATGCTGGATCCTCATCATATCGCCTCTTTACCTCCGGCGATGGAAGACTCGGCAACCTCTGGATCTAATCTTCGTTAACCTTGAAACAAATAATCGAACCCGCACCATTGGTGATGAATCTCTCGGACCACGTCTTGTCTATCGGCTTCCCGTCGGCGAATACCCGTAGATCGCGACCCGAGTACATGTAGTCTCGGCTTTCCCGGTGGTATAGGATATCAATATCACATTCCTTGAGTAACTCTAATGTTACACCCGTAAGTCCACGACATGTATAAGAGAGATATGCGTAAGGAAACAAGACTTGGAAATTAGTACGAAAGGAAGAATTGTTTTTCAACGGAAAATCTTAGAAACGTCGGAAAGGAAAAATGTTCGTTGATGAGAATTGGATTCTCAAAATGTATTATTTGAGGAATATGGAACTTTTAACATTATGGAAGTTTATTTTTATGGATTTGGTCATGTGGGGCCCACAGAGAATTTTACATTTTGTGGGGCCCATGAGATTCTGAGAATTTTATGGACGAATGAGAGGGAGACACGTGGCACCCCATATGGTCTTGGATGAAATTTAGTAAGGGTAGAATGGTCATTTACCATGGTGGAAGATAAGTCTTGCTAAGCTTGAGATTGTTGACCAGTCAACTTGCCGATTGTGCTTGATCTAGTGAAACTCATCCTAGCCACTAAAGTGTTGAAATCTAAACCCTCCATTGTGTTTTATATACCCAACTAGTAGCAAGACTTGGCATTTTACACTTAGAAAAATTGAGAGAACCTTGAGCTTAGCCTATCTTGCTCTCGGCTTTAGTGCCGTTCCAGCACAAAAAATTTTAGTTTGTCATCCATTAGCCACAGACTTTAAACGAGGTTCATGAGTGTATTGTGCGTGTATCTCAATAGAAAAATCCAGGAAAAAGAGTTTCGTGTTAGTGCAGTGAAAACCTAGTTGCTTTTCTAGGTTTTGATTGGAAATGGAAGAGAAGTTGGTGGTGAACTTCAAGGGCTTCAAATAGCGGATTGGAGCGTAAAGGAAAGGAGCTAAGAATTGCTAAGGGCGACTTTGAATCTTGGAAATTTTAAGGACTTGAAAAGGTATAATTCTTGTCGTTTTAGTAATTAAGTTTGCTTATTGTTGTAGATATGGATATTAGCAAGCATGAGTTATATATTATGTAGTTGGACAAGTATATTGGCTATTGGAACCCTAATCCGAAAACTAGCATGTTTAGCCTTAAGATTACATTTCAAGTTGATTATTAGTTAAGTCTTCGCATGTTGTATAAGAAGGAAATTGTAGTTGTTGAAGTTGTTTATGACTATATAACATGTTAGACCTTAGAACATGGAATTGTAAAAGGATTGGAAAAGACTTTGAATTGTTGGTTATGTAGTTGGCCGATAATGGCTTGGATTTTTAAACTACTTCGTATTAATTGTGGGGCGGAATTTTACACGTATTGTAAGGCGTGTAATCCCCTTTGGTTGGTTGTTGTTTTGAGCCTTAAATGTGGCATGTTTGGTTATTGTGTTCGGCCTTGAAAAGGTGGCAAAGTGAGTAGAAACAAAGGAAGTCTTGCCCGATTTTCCGTAGAATTAGAGGCCGTATACTTAGTATTATTCTCGTTAGAGACTAGAAGTTGATAGTCATGTTGTGACCATTATAGGTTGACACTTCTCGTGCGGCGTATTCGACAGCTTGTGGATTTAGCCAGAAAATGTATGTGAACTATCTCATCTTCTAGCATGATTCCTTAAGATAAAGAAAGTATGTCTACTCGTAAATGATCCATTCCTTGGTTGTATTTGGATTGCCTAAAATAGAATTAGTTCATATACTCCCTTGATTGTACTTTGATGTTTAAATTGTAAGTTGTATAATCCATTTCCTTAGTGAAGTTTGGATTCTTAAAAGTGAAAGTATTTTACTTAAAGTACATAGAGTCTTGAAAAGGAAGTGGTTTCCAAACCTTTTGGCTAGTGCCTTAGTTCCAAAACCTAAGGGTTGTTGTAATGACTTTAGGGGAGTTAAATGAGTGATTTACTTAATTGTTTTAAGAGGAGAAATGACATGATTTAAGAGAAGTAACTTGTTTTAAAGGTGTGAGTTACTTGAGGTTTAAAAGTAGAAGAAACTTGTTTTCTAAATATTAAGAGACTTGAAAGATTTGGAAAGTTAAGAACTTGATTTGTAAGTATGTGATACTTGGTTTTAAGTATTAGTATATTGGTTATAAAAAGGAATGAATATGTCTAAAACCATAAAGGGTTATAACGTCTTTATGGGAATGTCACCAGAACCGGGCGTGTTGGTGCCCTACTGGGCACCATTCTCGCTAACAAATAAGTAAAGCTACGAATTTAAATAACACATTTTTTTAAAACCAACATCGTGCAGCGGCAAAGCCGACAAAGTGCCATAATATATATAAACAAAAGACCTTTACCTTTGTACATGAGTCGATCCGCGTATGAATCTGAGACCTCTAGAGTTATCTTGAACTATGGCGGACAAGGCCACGCGTACCCATGCTTGTCTGAAAGCTTTGTCTTGAAAGAACTTATGCCAAAAGATAACTCCGACGAAGAGCTATCCAAAAACTACGGCGGTCTACACTGCCGATCACCAAACAGCGTACCTAAACTGCGGCATGAGCGAAGCCCGAAGGAGGTCGATCGAAGAATGTACCAAGTATGTGAGCGATGAAATCTTGTAATAAAATCATAACGATCTAAACAAAGCAGAGACATATGCGATAGCCAACCTACGATACATAACACATAAGCGGTCATATCGAGTCGGGGACGCGGGCCTCAAAGTCATTACTCAAATATAACTATGGGTCTCGCGCCCATAATATCAATCATGCGTGGAATCCTTCCTCATTGCCGATCCATGATGTAATAACACGATAAGGATACATGAACACCAAGTCCCACTGTGTCCTAAATGCCTCGTGGTCTCATGCCGGAATCCCACATCGTAAAGCATGACCATAGGGTAACCTGACGAATCAGGGGCGTATATGATAATCAAATTACAACACATTGTGCCTTACTAACAATGAGAGTAAGCGGTAGTATCCTTCTGATATAAAATAGGAAGCTCGTGATCAAAGCAGGACCATCCGCGCGATATCATTTAACCATCCTACTCGCAGGACTATTTCACCGCGTAGGCGCGTGGACCCGCGTGAGGTATTCTCGCGTGGGACTATTTCACCGCGTAAGCCCTTACGGACTCGCGTGGTATTCCTCGCATAGGTGGACGCCCGCGTGGGACTATTTCACCGCGTAAGTCATACGGACCGCGTGAGGTATTCCGCGATCGTGGGTAGCAATTCCACGGAATGCTGCAAATGCCACAAACCCGGAATGACCAAGCACCGATATACCAATAGCACACAACCGGCTATTTCCAGCACACATAGGCAATTCTCAACTAATCAGGCCAAGTACTTATCAAGGCACACATGGAAATAATTCTCAATTAACCAAGCCAAAGTACTTATCAAGGCACACATAGGAAAATTCTCATTTGACAAGCTAAAGTACTTATCAGGGCACAAATAGAATAGTTCTCATTTAACAAGCCAAAGTACTTATCAGGGCACAAATAGAATAGTTCTCATTTAACAAGCCAAAGTACTTATCAAGGCACTCTTAGACAAATTCTCAATTTATCAAGCCAAAGTACTAATCAAGGCACACTTAGACAAATTCTCAATTTATCAAGCCAAAGTACTAATCAAGGCACACTTAGACAAATTCTCAATTTATCAAGCCAAAGTACTAATCAAGGCACACTTAGACAAATTCTCAATTTATCAAGCCAAAGTACTAATCAAGGCACACTTAGACAAATTCTCAATTTATCAAGCCAAAGTACTAATCAAGGAACACTTAGACAAATTCTCAATTTATCAAGCCAAAGTACTAATCAAGGCATACTTAGACAAATTCTCAATTTATCAAGCCAAAGTACTACGTACGTACATTTTTTTCAAAAGACTCCTTTTTATGTAAAATCCCAAGATACTAACACCCGTAGTATCAAGGCGTGTCTATTCTTCAAAGTAAGTTACTATACTTTTTGAAACTCATTTCGAAGCTTGAAACCAAGTAACTTCAAATTTTCACAAAATAGGCAACTTATGCCGATTAATCAAAATATACAACTTTCTAAACCTTCCATAAAGCCATTATAACCAACTTACCATAAAGCCGTTATAACCCTTTATGGTTTTAGACATATCCATTCCTTTTATAACCAAGAGACTTATACTATTAAAACCAAGTATCACATACTTACAAATCAAGTTCTTAACTTTCAAAACACTTCAAGTCTCTTAATATATAGAAAACAAGTTTCTTCTACTTTTTAAACCTCAAGTAACTCACTCCTTTAAAACAATTTACTTCTCTTAAATCATGTCATTTCTCCTCTTTTAAAACAATTAAGTAAATCACTCCTTTGACTCCCCTAAAGTCATTATAATGACCTTTATGTTTTGGAACTATGGCACTAGCCAAAAGATTTGGAAACCAATTCCTTTTCAAGACTATATGTACTTTAAGTAAAATACTTTCACTTTTAAAAATCCAAACTTCACTAAGAAAATGGATTTTTACAACTTACAATTTAAACATCAAAGTACAATCAAGGAAGTACATAGAACAATTTCTATTCTAGGCAATCCAAATACAACCAAGGAATGGATCATTTAAGGAGTAGAACATACTTTCTTAATCTTAAGGAATCATGCTAGAAGAGGAGATAGTTCACATACCTTTTCGGCTAAATCCACAAGCTAAGCCGAATACGCCGTACGTAGAAGTGTCAACCTATAATGGTCACAACAAGACTATTAACTTCTAGTCTCTAACGTAGAATAATACTAAGTGTACGGTCTCTAATTCTTCGGAAAATCGGGCGAGACTTCCTTTGTTTCTACTCACTTTGCCACCTTTTTCAGGTCGAATACAATAACCAACACGCCACGTTTAAGGCTCCAAACAACAACCAAACAAAGGGGATTACACGCTTACAATACGTGTAAAATTCCGCCCACAATTGATTAAATGCAGTAGTACAAAAATCCAAGCCATTCTCGGCCAATCTTATAACCAACAATACTAAGGTCTTTTCCAATTCTTTTCCAATTCCAAGTTCTTAGGTCAACATGTTATTTAGTCATAAACAACTTCAACAACTACAATTTCCTTCCTTATACAACATGTGACGACTTAACTAATAATCGACTTGAATTGAAATCTTAAAGCTAAACATGCTAGATTTCGGATTAGGGTTCCAATAGCCAATACACTAATCCAACAACATAATATATAACTCATGTTTGCTAATATCCATAGCTACAATCAATAAGCAATCTTAACTACTAAAACGACAAGATTATACCTTTATAAGCCCTTAAAAATTCCAAGACTCAAAGTCGCTCCTTAGCAAATTCTTAGCATGTTTCCTTAGGTTCCAATCGCTCAAGCACTCCTGAGGCCTATGAAGAACCCATCTTCAAGTTCCAACTTCAAAGTTGAAGAACTCCTTTAGTTTCCGCCTTGCGACTAATACAAAACGCCGTTTTTAGAAATCTTTCTATTGAGATATACTTACAATACCCTTAGGGACATTGGGTTAAAGTCTTGTGGCTAATGGATCAAAATTACAAAAATTTTGTGTGGGAGATAGGTCAAACCCGAGAGCTCTTCATGAAGAACACAAGGTTCTCTAATTTTTCTAAGTGTTTAAGACTAGTCTTGCACTAGTAGTAAGCTTATAAAACACAATGAAGGGCTTAGATAAAAACACTTGTATTAATTGGATGATAGGGATCAAGCCAAATGGCCCTTGACTTGGTCAACAATCTCAAGCTCTTAATTAGCAAGACTTTGTCATCTACACTTTGGTCAAAATGACCATAACACCCTTGCAACATTTCATCCAACATCATGCAGGGGGTGCCACATGTCGCCCTCTTATTCGTCCATAAAATTCCGTAACCCTCGTGGGCCCCACAAAATGTAAAATTCCTCGGGTGGGCCCCACGTGACCAAATCCGTAAAAATAAATTCCCAAAATGTTAAGAGTTCCATACTCTTCAAATAATGCCTTTTGAGAACCCAATTCTCAATAACGAACATTTTTCCCTTACCGACGTCCGGAAGATTTTCCGTCGGAAAAACAATTCTTCCTTTCGTACCAATTTCCAAGTCTTGTTTCCTTACGTACATTCTCTTATACATGTCCTGGACTTACGGGGTGTAACAGGGAAGTTGGTTATAACGGCTTTATGGAAGGTTAAGAAAGTTGTCTATTTTTTATTAATGGGCATAGGTTGCCTAGATTGTGAAAATTTGAAGTTACTTGATTTCAAGCTTTGAAATGAATTTTCTAAAAGTGTAGTAACTTACTTTGAAAAATAGACACACCTTGATACTACGGGTGTTAGTATCTTGGGGTTTTACATAGAAAGGAGTATTTTGAAAAGAATGTATGTACGTAGTACTTTGGCTTGTTTAATTGAGAATTATTCTATGTGTGCCTTGATAAGTACTTTGGCATGTTTAATTGAGAATTGCCAATGTGTGCTGGTGATAGCATTTGAGTACAAGTATTATGTTTTATTACGTTGCCGCGACTCTCGGTTGGAGGGTCGGCTGCCTTGTTGTAAGTTTACTTGGACGTACCGACAGTGAGGTGGGATTCCACGGGTATGCTTCCATTATTTGTGTTACCCCATGGTCATGCTTATACGATGTGGGATTCCGGGGCATGCGACCACGAGGGATACTCCTTGGACATGCTTATACGATGTGGGATTCCGGGGCATGTGACCAGGAGCGGGTTTGATTCGGTTGCTTGTATTACCTCGTGGTCATGCTTATACGATGTGGGATTCAGGGCATGCGACCACGAGGATACTCCGACATGCTTATACGATGTGGGATTCCGGCATGTGACGGGGCGGGTTTGATTCGGTTGTTTGTATTACCCTACGGTCATGCTTATACGATGTGGGATTAGGGCATGCGACCACGAGTGATACTGTTATATCATGGACTGCCGACAGTGAGAAAGGATTCCACGGGCATGGTTGATATTATGGGCGTGAGACCCATAGTTATATTGAGTAGTGACTTTGAGGGCATGCGTCCCTGACTTGATATGGCGCTATGTATTGTATCGTAGGTTGGCTATCATACATGTCTCTTGTTTGTTTAGCGTATGATTTCATTCTGATACTTACATTTCACATACTTGGTACATTCTTCTTGACCTCGCCGAAGTGCGTTCATCTGCGAGTTTAGGTCTTGATTTGGTGATCTGCAGGTGTAGGATCCTGCTCAGAGTTTTGGATAGTTCCTTCTGTTTGAGAGTTTATATTTTTGGTATAAGTGCTTTGATGCAAAGCTTTTGTACGATTATGGGTGCGGCGGGGCCTTGTCGTCACGATTGATACAACTCTTAGAGGTCTGTATTCATATGTAGGATTGGACTCATGTACAGTGTAGTGCCTTTTGATATGTATATTATGGCAGCCTTGTCGGCTTTTCCCGTGTACGCATGTTGGTTTTGAAAAAAAAAAGAGGTGTTATTTAATTTCCGCAGTTTACTTAGTTGTTAAGGTAGAAGGGTGCCCAGGTAGGGCACGATCCACGGCCTTGGGGTTGGGCGTGACAGTGGTATCGAGCGATCGGTCCTCGGAATGTCTCTGCACCGTGTCTAGTAGAGTCTTGATTATCGGTGTGTTGCGCGCCACACCCATAAACAGGAGGCTACATGACATTTATGAGTCGGTTTCTATTCTTCTCACTCTCAGATCGTGCCATAGAGCTGTGTTAGTAAGATAATTCCTCTCTGACGTATTTTTGTGTGATTATGCCTCGAGGAGGCAACGCCGAAGGGAAAAGGAGTAGCGAGCTACTAGTCGGACTTAGAGAGTTGATAGGGCTCGTGCGTGGTATCTGGATGTTGTCGCGATCGGCGAGTTCTTCTGCGCCAGGTTTTGAGGCCCCAGCACCAGAGCCTCTAATTTCTCAGTTAGGAGAAGACTATAGGGCCATGAGGGAAGCAGTTATGTTATTGACCAAGATAGCGGTGCTACAGTTTCATCAGCAGGAGGTTATTCGACCAGTACAGACAGGTGTACAGAGGGTAGAGGGCCAACACGGAGATCAGCGTAAGAGGGCTAGACCGGTTGGTTATCCCGGTGAGTTTATGGACGAGCAGCCTCGAAATGAGTGAGATATTCGTCCGCCTTCCCAGTACATACCGCGGCTCACGGTGGGAGTTTGGACCCCACAGTATTTAGGGCGGTCCAGAGCTCGTGGGTCGAGTTACCGGAAGAGCAGAGGATTTTCTCAGTCGAGGCCACTTATTCCTCAATGTGTCCATTGTAGTAAGCGTCATATGGGGAAATGCCGTTATGGCATAGGTGTTTGTTTTTATTGTGGCCGTCCGGGCCATATACTGAGGGTATGTCCTTTTAGAAGGGGCACCGGTGAGGTGGCTCAGCCTATGAGGCCGATGGTTGGTTACCTTTCCTCCACAGCTGTGCGTCCCCCAGGGCAGGGTGTTCAGATGTCAGCCAGCCGTGGTAGAGGTCAGGGTGGAGTTTATAGTTCTGGCGGTCCTTCGAACCGCAGAGATGACGTGACTACTAGGTAGGATCAGGAGGCAACATCGTACGGGGTTACAGGTATATGTCGATTCTTTTGAATCATACGTGCATTGTTAGATTCAGATTTTGCCCTAGCGTATATGTTTTCCCTGTGTTGCTAGCAGTTGTAAGTGATAGTACCCCCAGAGGTAGGGATGTTTTGATTAGTAAAGTGAAAAGTAAGAATGTTGACAAGAATGGTAAGTGAACTGAGACTATAGTTGTGTAGAGTTCACAAGTTGTAATTACCCCGTAACAGTGTAAGACCGATAGGGAAGAATGTGCAGTAGAAATACTTTGGCTTGTGACAAACCTCTAGTGAATGGGAGGATAGGGTGAGAAGTACCATGAGATAAGAGAGAGATTTATTTTTAGACTAAGAATGAGAAGTTAAGTGTGACGATGAGTCGGGTTATAGACTCATTTCGGGTCAGCCGATAGTATGGAATGGGGTGATGTCAGTTAGAAATGGTCCCGTTATGTGGTAGGGTCCCGAGGATGCAAGGCCCAAGTTTAGTTAATTGTTGTACGAGTTTGTGGATGCGTTCCACCGGAACTAGGTCGTAAGGACCGAAAAGAGCCATAACGGGAATGTAAGTAACAATATGGCCAAGTTTGGATAGTAACTCCAAGGATTGGAGAACAAAAACAAAATTTGAGATTTTGTACGTGTACTAGATGAGTTTGAAAGTACGAGAAAGTATGACAAGTAAGGAAAGAAAGGAACCTCTAAGGATCCCATGTTTGAGAAGACTGTAACCTTCGAGTTTTGTGATAAGGGACCACGGATGGAAGGTCCATTGTTATGTTTACGTATGTTGTGGTGGCCATGTGTGGCATCGTTGGTCTTGTGCAGTTTTGATTGATAGGCATAGTATAGAGTTTATGCCGGAGTTTGTATAGCTTGACAACCGACTAAGAACATTCGGGGACGAATGTTTCTAAGGGGGGAATAATGTTACACACCGTAAATCCAGGACATGTATAAGAGAATGTACGTAAGGAAACAAGACTTAGAAATTAGTACGAAAGGAAGAATTGTTTTTCCGACGGAAAATCTTCCGAACGTCGGAAAGGAAAAATGTTCGTTGATGAGAATTGGATTCTCAAAATGTATTATTTGAGGAATATGGAACTTTTAACATTATGGAAGTTTATTTTTACGGATTTGGTCATGTGGGGTCCACCCGAGGAATTTTACATTTTTGTGGGGCCCACGAGGGTTACGAAATTTTATGGACGAATGAGAGGGTGACACGTGGCACCCACACATATGGTCTTGGACGAAATTTAGTAAGGGTAGAATGGTCATTTACCATGGTGGAAGATAAGTCTTGCTAAGCTTGAGATTGTTGACCAAGTCAACTTGCCACTTGTGCTTGATCCTAGTGAAACTCATCCTAGCCACTCAAGTGTTGAAATCTAAACCCTCCATTGTGTTTTATATACCCAACTAGTAGCAAGACTTGGCATTTTACACTTAGAAAAATTGAGAGAACCTTGAGCTTAGCCTATCTTGCTCTCGGCTTTAGTGCCATTCCCACAAAATTTTTTAGTTTGTGATCCATTAGCCACAGACTTTAAACCAAGGTTCATGAGTGTATTGTACGTGTATCTCAATAGAAAAATCCGGAAAAAGAGAGTTTTCGTGTTAGTCGCATGGTGAAAACCTAGTTTCTTTTCTAGGTTTTGATTGGAAATGGAAGAGAAGTTGGTGGTGAACTTAAGGGCTTCAAATAGCGGATTGGAGCGTAAAGGAAAGGAGCTAAGAATTGCTAAGGGCGACTTTGAATCTTGTAAATTTTAAGGGCTTGAAAAGGTATAATTCTTGTCGTTTTAGCTTATTGTTGTAGCTATGGATATTAGCAAGCATGAGTTATATATTATGTAGTTGGACAAGTATATTGGCTATTGGAACCCTAATCCAAAAACTAGCATGTTTAGCCTTAAGATTACATTTCAAGTTGATTATTAGTTTAAGTCGTCGCATGTTGTATAAGAAGGAAATTGTAGTTGTTGAAGTTGTTTATGACTATATAACATGTTAGACCTTAGAACTTGGAATTGGAAAAGGATTGGAAAAGACTTTGAATTGTTGGTTATGTAGTTGGCCGAGAATGGCTTGGATTTTTAAACTACTTCGTATTAATTGTGGGGCGGAATTTTACACGTATTGTAAGGCGTGTAATCCCCTTTGGTTGGTTGTTGTTTTGAGCCTTAAATGTGGAATGTTTGGTTATTGTATTCGGCCTTGAAAAAGGTGGCAAAGTGAGTAGAAACAAAGAAAGTGCTGCCCGATTTTCCGTAGAATTAGAGACCGTATACTTAGTATTATTCTACGTTAGAGACTAGAAGTTGATAGTCATGTTGTGACCATTATAGGTTGACACTTCTACGTGCGGCGTATTCGGCTTAGCTTGTGGATTTAGCCTAAAAGGTATGTGAACTATCTCCTCTTCTAGCATGATTCCTTAAGATAAAGAAAGTATGTCCTACTCCTTAAATGATCCATTCCTTGGTTGTATTTGGATTGCCTAAAATAGAATTCGTTCTATATACTCCCTTGATTGTACTTTGATGTTTAAATTGTAAGTTGTATAATCCATTTCCTTAGTGAAGTTTGGATTCTTAAAAGTGAAAGTATTTTACTTAAAGTACATAGAGTCTTGAAAAGAAGTGGTTTCCAAATCTTTTGGCTAGTTCCTTAGTTCCAAAACCTAAGGGTTGTTGTAATGACTTTAGGGAGTTAAATGAGTGATTTACTTAATTGTTTTAAGAGAGGAGAAATGACATGATTTAAGAGAAGTAACTTGTTTTAAAGGTGTGAGTTACTTGAGGTTTAAAAGTAGAAGAAACTTGTTTTCTAAATATTAAGAGACTTGAAGTATTTGGAAAGTTAAGAACTTGATTTGTAAGTATGTGATACTTGGTTTTAAGTATAAGTCTCTTGGTTATAAAAAGGAATGAATATGTCTAAAACCATAAAGGGTTATAACGTCTTTATGGGAAGTTGGTTATAATGGCTTTATGGAAGGTTAAGAAAGTTGTCTATTTTTGATTAATGGGCATAGGTTGCCTAGATTGTGAAAATTTGAAGTTACTTGATTTCAAGCTTTGAAATGAATTTTCTAAAAGTGTAGTAACTTACTTTGAAAAATAGACACACCTTGATACTACGGGTGTTAGTATCTTGGGGTTTTACATAGAAAAGAGTATTTTGAAAAGAATGTACGTACGTAGTACTTTGGCTTGTTTAATTGAGAATTATTCTATGTGTGCCTTGATAAGTACTTTGGCTTGTTTAATTGAGAATTATTCTATGTGTGCCTTGATAAGTACTTTGGCGTGTTTAATTGAGAATTATTCTATGTGTGCCTTGATAAGTACTTTGGCTTGTTTAATTGAGAATTATTCTATGTGTGCCTTGATAAGTACTTTGGCTTGTTTTATTGAGAATTGCCAATGTGTGCTGGTGATAGCATTTGAGTACAAGTATTATGTTTTATTACGTTGCCGCGACACTCGGTTGGAGGGTCGGCTGCCTTGTTGTAAGTTTACTTGGACGTACCGACAGTGAGGTGGGATTCCACGGGTATGCTTCCATTATTTGTGTTACCCCATGGTCATGCTTATACAATGTGGGATTCCGGGGCATGCGACCACGAGGGATACTCCTTGGACATGCTTATACGATGTGGGATTTCGTTGCATGTGACCAGGAGCGGATTTGATTCCCGGATTTGCTTGTATTACCCCATGGTCATGCTTATACGATGTGGGATTCTGCGGCATGCGACCACGAGGGATACTCTTTGGACATGCTTATACGATGTGGGATTCCGGGGCATGTGACCAGGAGCGGGTTTGATTCCCGGATTTGTTTGTATTACCCCATGGTCATGCTTATACGATGTGGGATTCCGGGGCATGCGACCACGAGGGATATTGCTATATCATGGACTGCCGGCGGTGAGAAAGGATTCCACAGGCATGGTTGATATTATGGGCGTGAGACCCATAGTTATATTCGAGTAGTGACTTTGAGGGCATGCGTCCCTGACTTGATATGACTGCTTATGTATTGTGTACTGTAGGTTGGCTATCATACATGTCTCCTGTTTGTTTAGACTGTTATGATTTCATTACAGTACTTACTGTTTTACATACTTGGTACATTCTTCGTACTGACCTCCTTCGGGGGGCTGCATTCATGTCGCAGGTTTAGGTACGCAGTTTGGTGATCTGCAGGTGTAGGATCCTGCTCAAAGTTTTGGATAGCTCCTTCTGTTCGAGAGTTTATCTTTTTGGTATAAGTTCTTTCAGTACATGCTTTTGTACTGATTATGGTATGCAGCGGGGCCTTGTCCGTCACGATTGATAAAACTCTTAGAGTGCGTATTCATATGTGGGATTGGACTCGTATGCGATGTAGTGCCTTTTGATTATGTATATTATGGCAGCCTTGTCGGCTTTGCACGCATGTTGGTTTTGAAAAAAAGAGGTGTTATTTAATTTCCAGCTTTACTTAGTTGTTAAGGTAGCGGTGCCTGTAGGGCACCGATCACGCCCGGTTGGGCGTGACATCTAACCACCATCTCTGTCGCAAATTCAACTGCCTTTGTCTGAAGATATACCGGAGGCTCTTGTGCTCTGCACAAATATCCACATGAAGTCTATAAAAACGTCATGCCTCCAAATCTTCAAGGCATGATTAACTGCCGCCAACTTTAAATCGTGAGTGGCTTAATTTCCTTTCATGCTTCTCTAACTGCCGGGAAACATAGGCTCTAACCTTTGTGTTGCGTCAGCACACACAACCTAGCCTAACACCCAATGTGTTACAATAATAACCTAACCCTCTAGTCTCTCAGGAGGGGTTAGAACTGTAGTCGTGGTCAACTTATCTTCCAATAACTGGAATCCTCTCTCAAACCTGCGAAATATTCGGGCACCCTTAATCTCAATTATGGTTCCTGTTTCCCCTTTCTCTGTTGCAACCAAACTTGGTCACTAAACTTAGACTTGATTCATTTGCTTGCCTCATGGCTAAGACTTACTGTCAATCACAATTTAGGGGGAGACTTCCTTGATCTCGTCAAGTAGCAAACCTATTATTCTCTCCCAGTTCGTAGAGATAATAGCCAGGTGTTCAACCTCAATTCATGGTATTACATACCAATGACTTGTCAAGATTTCTTATCGTTCGAGTGTCTACTCGTCTTTCCTTTATAAGTTATTTCAAGTTGCCCTGGGGTCCCTTACCCTTCCGTATTTTCTCACTATCTTTCTCTTCAGTACAGATGCTACCACCTTTCCTCAAGGTGTTCTTACTGCCCATTATTTACTAATGGTTTTACACTAGTCTGAGGTAATCATATCTCGTGCAACTTACATAACCATAGTCGTATTCCCTTTTATCATTCTGGTCATAACCTTACCTTATGCTTATTATTAGCAAAAGTATTTATATCTTGATCCCTAATCGTACAGTTTCATATATGCGTACTACCTGCATTTATATCCTTACGACACTTCCTCGACTATTTCGTACGTCGTTCTTAATTACCCCAACACAATACTTTTCCCACGGTTATCTAAAACTGTAACCTATGGCATGACGATACTGAAGACCTTACCAGTCTCCTATCCTTCGTCTAACAACATGGGTACACATGACCCCATAATACGTAAAACTATCCTTTTACGTGGGGGAGAGAACTTATCTCCCTTACATAAATTTTCCTTGGAGTCACAACCCTAATCACAGGGTCCTCTTGCAGTCCAGTAAATATCTAATCATCACGCACCGCCTTAAAGTCGTGTAGATTTTCAAAACCTACCAAAGATATCTTATGTTTTCCGTAGGCAGCACTTGTACTTATCTTATTCTTACTTGCGCGCTATCCTGAACTTATCCGGAAGGTCGTGGCCCTGACCGCCACACCAAACCGACTCCAAGTACCTCCAAGGGCACTTAGCATAAACTCCTTCAATTTCGAGTATTACTTACTTTCTGCATTAATTTACCTCAAATGAACAAGTCACACAAACTTATTAAAATCCACTATGTCAAAGAAGGAAGATAATTCACTGGTTACCACCACTTCTCTTCCTTTCCACTCGATAACCGGCTTACCGGAAAACTGAAATCGAACCGATCTCTCTCTGCAGTCAACGTTGGCATAACAAGAAGCCAACTAGCCCGTACCCATAATGACCTCGAAGTGCGTCAATAACTACGCTAGGTCTGCTAGGTCCAACGATCGTCGTTAAACGACAATTATTATCTACCCGCTCAGCTACCACCCAACACTCACGGGTGTAGTCACCTCGAAAGGTTCTCCTGGATTCAGGCTCTATTTCTCTACACTTGGTTTCTCTCTCTTTCACTGGTTGTACGCTTTCCGTACTTCCAAACTTATACTAGCATACGTACATAACTTCCATACTAATTCTGGCCTCCACAATTTGGAGTTACTAAATTAAACAATATAAGGCCCTTTCTGGCTCTCACAACCTGGTTCCGGTGGAATGCGTCCACGAACCCGTAAAACAATTAACTAGACTTGGGCCTTGCACCCTCGTGACCCTGTCACGTAGCGGAACTACTACCAACTGATCCCATTCCATTTCAGGATATGGGGCGACCCTTAATAGGTCCTCAACCCGACTCAGCGTCGCACTTAACTCTTATCCTTGGTCTGACTTAACCTTTTACTACCCGAGAAGGCCTTATATACCTAAGGTCTTGGCGGTTATCAATATTCTTAGGCTCGCAATTGCCATGCTCCAACTCTACCTTATCAGTCCCCCCCCCCCTCCCCCCCGTAAACGGGTACAATAACTTCTCATAGTACCATAATCGTGTTGTCTTGACCACAACAACCATACTTACTCCATACGGATCTCACCCGTACCATTCTCTTAATCATACCACGTAGCTTAATCTATTAACATAGTCTTCCAGCAAGTCCCTTAATTATAACTTCTTAAGGGTCCATTATCTGCTCATACAACTCATCATCTCCTAATTATCTCAAATTAGTACGTATAACCTTGATGAGAGTTCATTAAAATGTTTCATACCTTCCCGATATTTATTTAGTCCTTACCAATTCCTGGTAATCTAAAACCATTCTAGGCAACACATATGTGACCCTCATACATAAATTCGTATAGTTGTATGTCACAATATCAACTATACTACAAATATTACCAACCTGGATACGCAATCCACATAATTTTTCCTGGGTCACTGCTGCCTTTCTCGTAGCTGCAATCAACATCACTTGTTAGGGAGAGACGACCCTAACCACACGGCTATCGCGCGATCTCGAGTGAGAAGAATGGAAACCAATCCTAAATGTCTGCGACCTCTGGTTATAGATGTGGTGCACAACACACCGATAACCAAGACTCTACTAGACACGCGATGCGTAGACACTTTCGAGGACTAATCGCTCGATACGGTTTTGTCACGACCCAACCCGGGCCGGCGGTGCCCTACAGGCGCACCTTACAGTATATCGTAGAATAATGGCGGAACATATAAAACTCATAATTACTTACGATAAATAACAACAGGTTAGCCGATAAGGCCACCTTCCGTAAAATCTACATGAACCAAAATAAAACAAACCAGTACATTTCTGTTCTTAAAAACCCAATCCACAATGTGACTACAGACCTCTAAGAATAACAACCGTGACGGGGCCAGTGCCGCCATACCGCGAATAATCAACAACCGACCATACCGGATGCGGGCAGAGATAAGCCTCCGGAGTAATGGAGTTTCCCAACAGCTGAACAGTGATCCTAAGAGTGAGGATCAGCAACTTGTAAACTCTACTGCATGGCATGCGACCGGGCGAAGGAGGTCAAGACAACATGTACCACATATGTGGCGAAAATCAGTAGTGAAATCATAAGTCTAAAATAAAGCTGGAGACATGTATGATAACTCAAATAACAGTACACTGTGCCTTACTAACAATGAGAGTAAACAAGAGTATACTTTACTGCATAAAAATAGGAAGCTTGTGATCAACTTAGGGTCACCTGCCCATAGTATCATTTAACAATCCTACTCCTGGGACTATTTCACCCGGAAGGGCCGTATGGACCCGCATGAGGTATTCCTCGCATAGACTGTATCCGCCCGTATAGGTCGTGTGGACCGCATGAGGTATTCCGCATAGCGTATCCGCCGCGATAGGTCGTGTGGACCGCATGAGGTATTCCTCGCATCATGGGTAGCAAATCCATGGAGTGGTATAATGTCTTGGGGGTTTACCCCGCAATCATACTCAGAAGGTGGTATAACGTCTTGGGGGTTTACCCTGCATTTATACTCATAACCTAGCTCAACCGGCTATCATACATAATATAAGCACTACCGGCTTATCATACATAACATAAGCACTACCGGCTTATCATACATAACATAAGCAAGCTAAGAAATCCCCTAACTCCTTATTAGCTTGTTCATATATACTCTCATTTTAGTTTACTTAAGGCACTAACATGTCATTATAAAATCCGGGAATTCAACCAAACGTACTACGTACCTCTACTCCTTTAAAATGACTCTCTTTCAAATAAAACTTCCAAGATACTAATAACCGTAGTATCAAGTCATAACCACTTTTCAAGACAAGTCACAATACCTTTTAGAAATACATTTATAGGCTTCTAAATCAAGTGACCTCTTTCTTTTAAAACCTTAAGCAATTGATGCCTTTAAATCAATTTGCCTTTCATTATTTCAAGTCATTTATCATGCTTAAATTACTTAGAGTAAATCACCCTTTTTAACTTTCCATAAAGCTATTATAACCAACTTTCCATAAAGCCGTTATACTAGCTTTATACATTAGAAACTTACATTCTTCTTTATAACCAAGAGACTTAAACTTTCCAAATGAAACAAGTATCATATACTTTCGAAATACTTAAAGTCTCTTAACTTTTAAAAACCAAGATATCCTTAATATTTTTAAACAAGTGAGTTAATTCCCTAACTCAACCAACTTGAACATTCTTAAGATAAACCAAGGATATTAAATGGACTAGATTCGTCAAAATCTCGTATGTCTACCGTACTATACATTTACAACTACTCATGCTCAAGAGATAGGAAAGTTCCACATACCTTTTCGGTTCAATACACTTGCCAAGTCCAATATGCCGTACGTAGTATGTCAACCTATAATGACCATAATACGTTTATTAACCTCTAGCTTCAACGTAGAATATTCTAAGTGCAAAGTCACTAAATTCTACGGAAAATCGGACAGAACTTCCTTTGTTTCTACATACTTTTCCACCTTTTGCAAGGCCCGAATTCAATAACCAAAAACGCCACATTTAAGGCTCAACAATGAAGTTAACAATAGGGGATTACACGCCTACAAGACGTGTAAAATTCTGCCCCACAATTTATATCAAACTAGACCAAACTACAATGTCAATTCGGCAATTTGAGGGACAACAACACAAAGTCTTCTTTCCAATTCCTTTTCTGTTATACCCCGTAGTTCCAAGGTATGTATGCGAGGACGTACGTACGAGAATACGACATTGGAATTGGAATGGAAGAAAGAGGTGATTTTTCCACGGAAAAGTTTCCGGGTTTTGGGAAGGAAAAAGGTCGTTTATGGATTCCCAGATTTGGTATTCGGACTTCTTGGAATTTTAGAGAATTATGGAGTTTTATTTTCGGAAATGGTCACGTGGGGCCCACGGGAGAAAATTTACGGTTTTGTGGGGCCCACTTTGTTTTCGAGATTTTGGCCATTGTGGATATTTTCGGAAGATGAAATATTTTGGACGAGTAGGAGGGCGACACGTGTCACCCCCCCCCCTCGGTGGCGTGGTCGGATTGGACTTTTTACACAACCCCCGGTTAGAGTCGTTTTTAAATGACGTTTTACTGACTTCGCGTAGGATAAATTCCGGCTATGTCATTTCTAATTTTTGCGAATTTTTAGAGAGGCGAAACATTTGGACCAACGAGAGGGCGACACTTGTCACCCTCTCATTGATGGATGTTACACGACATTGAGGCCAATTGGATGACAATTTTTGTCAAGTAGTTGGTAGGATATTTTGTGTGCAAGTTGGCCAAGGACACTTGCCTAAATCCTCACCCTACACTTGCCTTGCACTTGGCATAATCTTGGCCATTGGTTGGCCATGTCTTGACCTATAAATACCCCCCTTGTTGAAGAGTTATTTCATCCTAAATTGAGCAATCTATCTAAGTCTCAAATCCCCCCCTCTCCCTCTTGTTGTTTCGTCCAAACACACCCCTCCCTTTGAGAAGCCCTGGCCAGAGCAACCCTCCCCATAAAAGCTAGCCTTAGCCAACCCACTCCCTTGGTAGAAAAGTTGCCTTAGTATTGTTATAATGCCCAAATTACCTAGCCCAAATCCCTTAGTCCTTAGTAGAAGTTGTGAAGAACTTCTAAGGTTTTCTTAGACTCTGGGAGCGCATGACTTAGGAGCTAAACCTTGCTCAAAAGTGGTGTGACTTTTATCTAGGATATTATTGGGCTTAGAGGTAAATAACCTTATCCTCCTTTTGTAATTAGAATATATATCTTGTAGAAGTATAGGAATAAGTATTAAATACTTAGAAGGATATTGCAGAATAGTATTGACTGTTATCACAGTAGAAGGGTTTAAAGATGAATAATAGAGCGTACTTACATAGACTGTTTTCTGATGAACTTGAGTAGCTCACGGGTAGGAAGTTGTAACGCCCGAAACCGGGCATCAGTGCCTCGGGCACCTAGTGATACAACATCGAGAGAAAAACGTGAAATAAAAACTTTACATGAAATGAGAGACATAAATAAATAAGCAGGCCAACTGACCGTTGCCTTCGGTATATATACATAAAACCCGACAGTTATCCTTTTACAAACCACACAGCGATTACTCTGGACCTCTAAGATATCTGACAACTATGGCGGGACAGGGCCCGCCATACCACGAATGTACAAGTACCTCTGATAGCGGGGACTATACCAAAGATAAGCCTCGGGAGCAGACTTCACGGCTGACTGCGATCCTATGGCGAGGATCAACCAAGCGGTGTACCTCTACTGCGGCGTGAGCGCGGCCCGAAGAGTCGATCTGACGGGTACAGTATGTGGCGAAAATACGTAATGAAATCACATTTCATCATTTTATAAAACCATTTCGCAATAAGTAGCTGATTATGTCAAGTAAGGGGCGCGTATCCCGAATAATCACTCGCACATAATTATGGGTCTCACGCCCGTAATACCACTCATGCGTGGAACTCATTCCTCATCAAGCCGGTACATGATGTAAAACAACACCCATATGTGAACACGAACACTAGATCACTGCTGCGTCATCAAAACCGTCCGGGCGAGTAGAATAGCCAACTACCGGTCAAAAGCTAGTCATATCCCATCACGCGGGCGAATGCGAAAGCGACTACCGATCAAGCTAGCCACGCAAGCGGAGGCAAGTATCTTAAGCTAACGTCTGATAGCCTACCGTCTCACAAGATATGGCCGAGGCAAGTATCTTAAGCTATCTACCGAGGCTCTGTGCGAGAAAATGACGAACAAGTATCTAAAGTGTGCACGAACCACGCGTACAAACCAAGCCGTGATCGCTCTTGCGCGCGGCAAGCCATGGATTAGCGGTCCGTGGACTATGATCTGAACCTCACAATGACCGCGTGCCGGCGTCTTACCTCGGAAGTCATGGCCATGAAACCATCCTCGGGCGCGTGCAGTGGAACATCCATCACGTCGGCGTGTCCAGGAAATAAATCGGATAAGGCCCTCGGAGAGTCACGGCGATCTGAAACAACCGATCGATACTCAAAGTGGGCGATACTGCGTGGACCACCCAGCGTCGGTATGTCGATCAATCAATCGGATAAGGCCCTCCCGGAGAGTCACGGCGGACATCAACAAAACACTTGCACATCAAAGACTATCACAACAAGCATAGGCAAGTTTAACATACATTCATTTTAATCAACAATCGGGTTTCAAACCCAAAATACTACATACTTTCCTTCTTTCAAAAAGACCTCTTTCTATGTAAAAGCCACGTGATACTAATACTGTAGTATATAAAGAAAACACGTTTTACTTTTAAAACCAAATTACTTCACCTGTAAAAATCTTTACAAGGCTTTTAAAATCAAGTACTACATACTTTATAAACCAAGTGCTTTTCTTTTAGAACAACATCAAGTATACTCTTTTTAAAACCCAATTAACTTACTCTTTTCAAAACAAGTAACCTATACTTAAATCAAGTTACTTCTCCTTTTCCGAAAACAAGTCGTTATAAGTCAAGTCTCTTATCTTTCAAGATCAAGTCTCTTAACTTTCAAAATCAAGTCGTTTCTTGTCAAACCAAATCTTTCTTTTATCTTCATAAAGTCGTTATAACTAACTTCCCATAAAGCCATTATAACACTTTATGTTTTAAAACAAACAAAAATCGTTTCACATGCGTCGTCTACCGTACTATATAGTTCACAACAATCGTGCTCAAGAGTATAGGAAGAATCACATACCTTTAGCTTAAACCACAAGCCAAGTCAAGTATCTTGGCGTGAAAGATCCACCTATAACAACCACAATATATAAATCAACTTCTAGCACTCTCAGTAGAATATTCTAAACACAAGATTCCTTATTCTACGAAATTTGTGACACCTCCCCCGCTATCACATAAATCTCCTCCCTAACGGGCGCTACGGGCCAACAACTCAGGGGATTACACGTCTAACGGACGTGTTCAAATATCTTCACAATAATACTTACACAAGTCTCTGTAAATGCGGTCAATGTAAATACGATTCAATCCTTTATAATCATCCTTCCAATATAATATACTCAAGTATAACTACTACAACATGTAATATCCAATTCTGATAGGGGCGTAGATCATTACCTCGATAAGCCCAAAAATTATCCAAGTTATAAGTCGATCACGAGCAGCGTTTAGCTCGATCCTTACGCTCCAACCCGCTCCAGCGACCCTTAGAAGTTTCTAAACAACTTCTCTAAATACTTCCACCAAGCTAGGAAGATTTTCCTAGGAGTTTCGTTTCTGACTATTGGAATAAAGTAGTATTTAAGACTCTAGTATTGAAATAACTTTGGAATACTACTAGGGATACTAGGCCAAGGTATTTGGGATTATACAACAATACACCAAGTATTTTCTACACAAGAGGAGGGGACGAAATCTACACAAAGGGAGGAAAACATTTGCTTTGGAAAGCTTTCAAGTGAGGATGATTTTACTCTTCAAGCGAGGGTATTTATAGAAGAACCAGGGCCAAGATCAATATAAGTGTAGGGTCAAGATTGGGCCATGTGTGTGTGGGTCCCACCACACCACATGGCCAAGCGAAAATGGTGCCAAGTGTGAGGCCGTCGGCGAGGACAAGTGGCCTGGCCACGTCGCCCATTCGACCAAGTGCCACATGGGGTGACACGTGTCGCCCCAATTAAATCAAAATATTTCGTCTTAGAAAATATCCAAAATAGAAATCTCAAAAACAAAGCGGGCCCCACAGCCGTAAATTTCTCGTGGGTCCAGCATGACCATTTCGAAAATAAAACCTCAAAATTCTAATATAATCCAAGAAGTCCAAATACCAAATCAGAATCCAATTCCCGTTAACGAACCTTTTCTTCACAAAAAGCGGAACTTTTAGTCGAAAAAATCACATCTTCCTTTCTTTCCAAAATTTACGCCGTATTCTCAAATGCGTCGTCCTCACATACATACCACGGAACTACGGGGTATAACATTCTTCCCCAGAAACATTCGTCGAATGTTCCTTCTAAATCTCCAAACGAGCGTGTCTTGGTATAGTCTTCACTCTTATACTTACGAAACCAATCACGCCGTGATGGCCATAGTATAACATACAAATCCAAGCTAACGAGGAAATCATTTCTAATCTCACATGGCTCCTACTAGCTTCAATTTACTCTAAGGCCTATCTCGGCCTTCGCGATCCGATCGATCGAACACGTCCCGAACTCATCGATGGTTACTAAACTTGGGCCTAGCACGCCGTGACCTACCACCGTGGCCACCTCAGCGACCCGCTCAATCCGGTGCGGGTTGACCGCGACAGCCTCGGCCCGACCCTTTATCGCGCCCAATCTCTCTCGTTCCCCGATCCGGAACAATCTTACTAATTCACGTCATGAAAGCTACCACTTCCATCTTACACTACCCATGGAATTATCACACCAACATAATGCTATCAGAACATAATAATTAAAAATATACTTATCTTAATACAAATGCATACTAGTCTCTTAGAGGTCAAGGATATACACGATATCACAAAAACAAATAGCGATTTCAAGGACCGTATAGCGGGAACTTCCACCGACCCATACGGCTGCCGTATATGAACACCTGCTAGCTATCGGGCGAAGAACCATGACAGATCCGAAGGTGAGTCTCAACATCCGCTACCTGCGGTAGGACAATTTCATAAAATGGCCCCGCCACATGTAAAACAAGTCCTCGACACTCCGAATGGGGTTTACCTGTTGGTTACACTTAGGTCGGGGTGGCTTATCCGGCGACGCCAACTCGAAAACTGAACCCTTGGAGCCACGACTGCTCACGAATACTCTGGAGGCCACGAAGGCGTAGAGGACCACTGCATCTTGGCGGCGTATGCTTGTCTGGCTGAGGCGGTCCTTGAAAGTTACCAAGGACCTGTTTGTCACGGCCTCTTCTGGCGATATTGGTCAATCCGTCGGTCTCTCCGGTGCCTCGCACCTAGTGCGTGAGCTGCGTGCGAGGCGATGTCCATACCGGTGAGCGATACACGAACAAGACTGCGCCGTAGTCATCAAGCCTGTGGCGTGGCGGTGCACTCTGTCCTCCATATTAGCTACTAACGCGAGGGACATATCGAGCCAACGAGTCGAACTCTACGTTGTACTCCCGATGCGTCCTCACTGTCTCGGCATCGAAACACAGCCGGCGTGCCCTCGCCATCTGCGGCAGAAATGGTGAGAAATGCCTCGAGAACTTCGTCCCAAGCGGTGAGGCGCATGCTCCCCGGGACAGCTCGTGAATCAAACGATCGGCTGCGGTATCACGCGGCCGATGCGAACCGAAAATCACGGACTCGGTCTCGAAGCCTTGATCACTCGCATGATCCTGCATGGCGGCGGATGAACTCCTGCGGATCATCCTCGGGCCTCGACCGTAGAACTGCGGCGGGATCTGACTCGAGAAAATCCGTAGCCTCAAACTATCCGTCGGGATGAACTACGGGGGCTCTGGGCCAGGCTGCTGCGTCGGCCTCTCGCCGTGTCGGCCCACGATCACGGCGATGGCGGGCCATCTCCTTGTAACCCGTCTCCTGCTGCTCCGGTGTGGGGTGGAGGCTCAGTGCAAGTGGTCTCTGCGACCAGCTGCTGCGGCTCTAACCTCTCTTTGGGTGGCGGCGTCAAAGCTTCGCCGTCTGAAGAACTATCTCGGGTAATGGCCAGGGCTGCGCCCTCGTACTCCTCTGTGTCCCACTAGCGGCTCCACGTGCCTTGCCGCCACGGGCGGGTTGCCTAGCGGAGGCATAAGCGGCGAGAAAGAACACGTCGGAAGAGTCCGACTTACAACATCGCTCTAAGGCACGATCTCCGAGTGAGAAGAATAGAAACCAATCCTAAATGTCCTGCTGACCTCACGATTATAGATGTGGTGCACAACACGCGATAATCAAGACTCTACTAGACACGATGCGTAGACACTTTCAGAGGATTAACTACTCGATACCACTTGTAACGCCGAAACCGGGCGATCCACGGTGCCTTACCGGGCACCCTGGTGATACAACATCGAGAAAACGGAAATAAAAACTTTACATGAAATGAGAGACATAAATAAATAAGCAGGCCAACCCAACCGTTGCCTTGGTATATATACATAAAACGACGATTATCCTTTTTACAAACCACACTTGTGATTACTCTGGACCTGCAAGATATCTGACAACTATGGCGGGACGGGGCCGCCATACCACGAATGTACAAGTACCTCTGATGACGGGGACTATACAAAGATAAGCCTCGGAGGCGGAGCTTCAACGCTGAGCTGCGATCCATGGCGAGGATCGACCAAGCGGTGTACCTACTGCGGCATGAGCGGCCCAGAAGGTCGATCTGCAATTACCAGTATGTGCGAAAATGCGTAATGAAATCACATTTCATCATTTTATAAAACCATTTCGCAATAAATGCTTGATTATGTCAAGTAAGGGCGCGTATCCCGGAATAATCACTCACGCATAATTATGGGTCTCACGCCCATAATACCACTCATGCGTGGAACTCATTCCTCGGCTGCCGTGATACATGATGTAAAACAACACCCGTATGTGAACTGAACACTAGATCACTGCGTCATCAAAACCGTCGGGCGAGTAGAATAGCCAACTACGGTCAAAAGCTAGTCATATCCCATCACGGGCAAGATGCGGAAGCCAACTACGATCCAAAGCTAGCCACGCATGGCCGAGGCAAGTATCTTAAGCTAACGTCTGATAGCCTCTGAGTCTCGCGAAGATATGGCCAGGCAAGTATCTTAAGCTATCTACCGAGGCTACGGTGCGAGAAAATGACGAACAAGTATCTAAAGTGTGCACGAACCACTGCGTACAAACCAAGCGTGATCGCTCGTCGCGCGGCAAGCTTCATGGATTAGCGGTCCGTGGACTAACGATCTGAACCTCGCAATGACCGCGTGCCGGCGTCTTACCTCGGAAGTCATGGCCATGAAACCATCCTCTGGGCGCGTGCGTGGAACATCCATCACGTCGGCATGTCGAAGGAAATAAATCGGATAATGGCCCTCCCAGAGTCACGGCGATCTGAAACAACGATCGATACTCAAAGTGGGCGCGTACTGCGTGGACCACCAGCGTCGGTATGTCCAGTCAATCAATCAGATAGCCGCCCCTCCCAGAGAGTCACGGCAGCACATCAACAAAACACTTGCACATCAAAGACTATCACAACAAGCAAAGGCAAGTTAAACATACATTCATTTTAATCAACAATCCGGGTTTCAAACCCAAATACTACATACTTTCCTTAACAAAAGACCTCTTTCTATGTAAAAGCCACGTGATACTAATACTCGTAGTATATAAAGAAAACACGTTTTACTTTTAAAACCAAATTACTTCACCTT
The DNA here is from genome assembly GCA_029844215.1 of Przewalskia tangutica. Classification (NCBI taxonomy): domain Eukaryota; kingdom Viridiplantae; phylum Streptophyta; class Magnoliopsida; order Solanales; family Solanaceae; genus Przewalskia; species Przewalskia tangutica. The sequence continues at coordinate 81,881,169 of CM056720.1, read as the reverse complement.
CGTAAAAATCTTTACTAGGGTTTTAAAATCAAGTTCTTGATAAACCAAGTGCTTTTCTTTTAGAACAACATCACGTATACTCTTTTTAAAAACCAATTCACTTACTCTTTTACAACCAAGTTACCTATACTTAAATCAAGTTACTTCTCCTTTTAGAAAACAAGTTGTTATAAGTCAAGTCTCTTATCTTTCAAGATCAAGTCTCTTAACTTTCAAAATCAAGTCGTTTCTTGTCAAACCAAATCTTTCTTTTATCTTCATAAAGTCGTTATAACTAACTTCCCGTAAAGCCATTATAACACTTTATGTTTTAAAACAAACAAAAATCGTTTCACACTGCGTCGTCTAGTACTATATAGTTCACAACAATCATGCTCAAGAGTATAGGAAGAATCACATACCTTTAGCTTAAACCACAAGCCAAGTCAAGTATGCGTGGCGTAGAAAGATCCACCTATAACAACCACGATATATAAATCAACTTCTAGCACTCTCAGTAGAATATTCTAAACACAAGATTCCTTATTCTACATAAATTTAGACACCTCCCCATTATCACATAAATCTCCTCACTAACCGGGCCGCTACGGGCCAACAACTCAGGAGGATTACACGTCTAACGGGGCGTGTTCAAATATCTTCACAATAATACTTACACAAGTCACTGTAAATGCAGTCGATGTAAATCTGATTCAATCCTTTATAATCATCCTTCGATATAATATACTCAAGTATAACTACTCTGACATGTAATATCCAATTCTGATAGGGGCGTAGATCATTACCTCGATAAGCCCAAAAATTATCCAAGTTATAAGTCGATCACGAGCAACGTTTAGCTCCAATCCTTACGCTCCAACCCGCTCCAAGCGACCCTTAGAAGTTTCTAAACAACTTCTCTAAATACTTCCACCAAGCTAGGAAGATTTTCCTAGGGTTTCGTTTTACGGCTATTGGAATAAAGTAGTATTTCCGGGCTCCTAGTATTGAAATAACTTTGGAATACTACTAGGGATACTAGGCCAAGGTATTTGGGATTATACAACAATACACCAAGTATTTTCAACACAAGAGGAGGGGACGAAATCTACACAAGGGAGGAAAACAGTTGTTTTGGTAAGCTTTCAAGTGAGGGATGATGTTACTGTTCAAGCCAAGTGGTATTTATAGTAGAACCAACGTCCAAGATCAATATAAGTGTAGGGTCACGATTGGGCCATGTGTGTTTGGGTCCCACCACCACATGGCCAAGCAAAATGGTGCCCAGTGTGAGGCCAAATCGGCCAAGGGACAAGTGGCCTAGCCACTTGTCCACCAATTCGACCAAGTGCCACGTGGGGTGACACGTGTCGCCCCGATTAAATCAAAATATTTCGTCTTAGAAAATATCCAAAATCCGGAAATCTCAAAAACAAAGCGGGCCCAAAGCAGTAAATTTCTCCGTGGGTCCCACGTGACCATTTGAAAATAAAACCTCAAAATTCTAATATAATCCAAGAAGTCCAAATACCAAATGCGGGAATCCAATTCCGTTAACGAACCTTTTTCTTCACAAAGGAACTTTTAGTGAAAAAATCACATCTTCCTTTCTTTCCAAAATTTACGCCGTATTCTCGTGCGTGCGTCCTCACATACATACCACGGAACTACGGGGTATACGTATGCTGCCCGAATGACCATAGAATAACGAACCCTCTGCTTAGAACTTTGTACGATGCGATCACGGGCGTTGATGAGCGTGTTGGTTATGAGTCGATACTCTGCGCGACATATTCAACTTGGCGGGAGGTTTTCGCGAGAAGGTATGTGATTCTTCTAAAGCATGATATTTTACAATATATATAGTGCGGTAGGCGTATGTTAGCGAATAATAACTACGGCAATGTCTTTGACTTAAGCCCGAATAATACTTACGGCAATGCCTCGGCTTAAGCACGAATAACACTTGCAATGCCTCACGGCTTAAGCTGAATAATAAAGCGAAAACATTTCAAAGGAATCTTGAATCATTTTTTGAAGAGTAACACTTGGTTTTAAAAGCTTAAGAGTTATACTAGCTTTATGGGAGGTTAGGTATAACGGCTTAAGAGTGATAAAAAGAACGATTTATTGATTTAAAGAAATAAGAGACTTGACTTATTATACTAATAAGAATTTTGTTAAAAAGTGTGAAACCTCATTAGTGAGTAATTAGTATTTTTGGTTTTCAATGATGTTTTACCAATCAGAATAAATGTCGAACAAACCACAGCAGCGCTAATAAAGGGAATTATTTTGACTAATAAGGTATTATTAAAACTAGTAGAAACTTCCATCTGCATAGGAGCTAAGATGAGACAAAAGGATATTACATTTACTAGATCATGGCTGCTGTAATAAGATTGTTACGAATAATAATAACCTACTCACACTTAGGGTATATGTTTCTCAAATTGTTTTAAAGAATTAAAACTATGAACTACAAACCCTTTCGAAAATGAGAAACTTGAGTAATTGGAATTAGGCAAACTTGAACGTTAGGAAAAGAATGTTGTTACTTGATTTTACAAGGAGAAGTGTTTTAATGTACTTCAAAAGATAATTACTCTATTTTTTATGCTACGGTTATTGTGTGACTTTTGTAAAAGAAACGGATCTTTTAAAGGAGTAATACATGAAGTACTTTGGGGCTAACAACCCGAACTTGTTAACATAATGTAGAAAGTACCTTGTGTGAATAACTTGATTGTATTGATTTGTGATAGTCTTGTAATATTTTCTTGTTGATGGATAAGTAAACATGTTAGGATCTACGTGAGTTAGTATCTTGTGATATTTGTGTAAAGGGGTTTTCCTTGTTGTGCTTATGTTGTTTAGCAATAATCGGTTATGTTGATATTATATCATTCATAACTCGGGGTTAAAGCGCCTCCGATGCGGGGTAGACTTCAGCGGGTCGATGGACCTATGATTCGAGAATACCTTATGCAGTGCAGTATGGCCTATGCGGGCTGCGGGAGTTCGAGGTTAGTATCACGGCCCTTGTGGTCATGCGGTTCTTGTAGCCATGCGACGACGAGTCTAGGGCGCCGCCGGAGTAGCTACCCTCGATGCGGGGTTATACCTCATGCGGGCCTATCTGTTTGGCCTATGCGGGCTGCGGGAAGTTCGAGGACTAGATGCGCACATTAGATGCTGGGCGAGTGGCGGCTTTGATCATGTGATGCAGAGCAGATCTCATAATCTGATTTATGACCTTGTTGATGCTGTGGGTTTTAGTAGTCGGCTCGCCTTCGCACTTACCGTGCGGTTCTATTGTGATGACTTTGAGGCATGAGTCACGACTTGACATGGCTTATTTATTGTGGCTGTAGTTTTGGCTTATCATACATGTCACACGCCTTATATAGACTACTATGATTTCATTTACGATATTTTGGTTTCACATACTTGGTACTGTTATCTTGACCTCGCTTGAGCTGCGTTCATCCGCAGTAAAGGTACTCCTCGTTGATCCGTTCTTAGGATCACGCTTGGCGTTGAAAGCTCCGTTTCTCGGAAGCTTAGCATTTTGGTATGGTCCTGTCGTTGTAGATATTCGTATTGAGGTATGGCGGGCCTGTCCGCCATTGTTGTTTTAAACTTCGTAGAAGTCTGTAGACTGTTGTAAGGTTGGGATGTAGCGTTCATTTTGGGTTATGTATATACATTATGCGAAAGGCAACTTTTTCAGTACGTGTCTTATTTATCTTTGTTTCATATCTTGGTTGTTTTATATTCCGGTTTTTCTCGATGTATGACTACTTGGGTGCGGGTAGGCACGATCCACGAGCGGGTCGTGACATTTTCAATCAAGTTGTTTTGCACAACATCTTATAAAGCGCAATCGATTATAGCAACTATAATCTTCAAGTAGATAACATGCGACGATTCTAGTTAACGACCAAATTGTAATTCAATTTCAAATGACTCAACATGTCATTTCGGATTTGAGCTTCTAAACTTCCATAACACTTATCAATCTTCATAACACATATCACATGATCATTTCTAACTTATCATAACATGGAATCTTCAATTACAAAAGTAAGACGAAGATTATTACCTCATTTAGCCCAAATATGATCCAAGATTACAAGTCGATCCTTAGCAACTTTAGCTCCTCTTTTCGACATTCCAATCCACTCCAAGCAACCCTTAGAAGCTTATGAAGAACTCCTCTTCAAGTTCCAACTTCAAAGTTGAAGAACTACTTAGGTTTTTGCCTTGTGACTAATACGAAAATGCCACTTTTCTGGGATCTTTCTATTGAGATACACTTACAATACTCTTAGGAACCTTGGTTTAAAGTATGGGGATTATTGAACAACAAACTAAAAAATTTCCCTTGAAAAGGGGCTCAATGCCGTGAGCTTGCAAAGGGAGCAAGAACAAGATTTAAATTTTCTCTAAGTGTTGAGAATGACAAAGTCTTGCACTACTAGTGTACATATAAACTACATTCAAGGATCTAGATTAGAACATATGGATGGCTTGGATGCATTTCACTAGGATCAAGCCCAAGTGGCCCTTGGACTTTAGTCAACAATGTCAAGCTTAAGTCTTTGCAAGACTTGATCATCCTAACATTGGTCAAAAGACCATTCTACCCATGTATATTTCGTCCAAGACCAAGTAAGGGTGTGACACGTGTCGCCCTCCCGTTCGTCGCAATATTTCATTTTTCCGACATTTCCATAATTCCGATAAATTTTTACTCGTCTAAAATCTTAACACTTTTGAGTTCTTACGTACGTTCTTATAAACATATCCTGGAATTTCCGGGGTGTAACAATATTCCTCGCATCGTGGGTAGCAAATCCACGGAATATGCAAATGCCACAAGCTCGGGGAATGACCCCATAATGAACAATATATCACATGCAGAACCGGCTACTATAAATAACATAAAAAAGTTAAGAAACCCCTTAACTTCTCATTGACTTAATTAGCATACACTCTCATTTATTTTAACTTATGGCACTATCGTATCATGAAAGATCCGGGAATTTAACCCAATGTACTACGTACTTCTATTCTTTTAAAATGACTCTTTTTTCATATAAAACTCCAAGATATTAATAACCGTAGTATCAAGTCATTTCTACTTTTCAAGACAAGTCACAATACCTTTTAGAAATACATTTATAGGCTTCTAAATCAAGTGACTTTTTACTTTAAAACTTTAAGCAATTGATGCCTTCAAATCAATTTGCCTTTCTTCATTTCAAGTCATTTATCCTTATTTACATCACTAGAGTAAACCATTCTTTCAACTTTCCATAAAGTTATTATAACCAACTTCCCATAAAGCCATTATACTAACTTTTTGCTTTAGACACTTACATTCTGTTTTATAACCAAAAGACTTATACTTTCGAAAACCAAGTATCATATACTTTCAAAATACTTCAAGTCTCTTAACTTTAGAAACTAAGATATCCTTAATCTTTAAAACAAGTGAGTTAATTCCCTAACTCAGCCAACTTGGACATTCTTAAAACAAGTCAAGGATATCAAATGAAACTAAATTCATCAAAATCTCGTACGTCTACCGTTCTATATATTTACAACTACTCATGCTCAAGAGATAGGAAAGTTCCACATACCTCTTCGGTTCAATCCACTTGGTAAGTCCAATATGTCGTACGTAGTATGTCAACCTATAATGACCATAATACATCTATTAACTTCTAGCTTCAAACGTAGAATATTCCAAGTGTAAAGTCACCAAATTCTACGGAAAATCGGACAGCACTTCCTTTGTTTCTACGTACTTTTCCACATTTTCAAGGCGAATTCAATAACCAAACATGCCACATTTAAGGCTCAACAATGTAGTTATCAAAGGGGATTACACGCCTAACAAGGCGTGTAAAATTACGCCCACAATTAATACCAAGCAATTGATAACCAATGCCATTTTCGGCCATAAAGTACAACAATGCAAAGTCTTATACAATTCCTTTTTCAATCCAAATTGTTTAGTCTAACATGTTATATAGCGCGATTGATTATAACAACTACAATTTTCAATTAGATAACATGCGGCGATTCTAACTATCGACCAAATTGTATTTCAATTTCAAATGGCTAACAAGGTCACTTCGGATTTAGGCTTCCAATATCCATAATACTTATAATCTCCAATACATATACCTCATGCTTGTCAAAATGTAAAGCTACAACAATATGTAATCTTATAACACCTAAGAGAACAAGATTGTTACCTTGACGAGCTTTAATCCAACTTCAAGATCGAAGTGGCTCCTAGCAACTTAGCGCCTCTCCGACACTCGATCCGCCTTGAAGCTCTTAGAAGTTCAAAAACAACTTTCATTAAATTTCCAATAAAAACCTATGAAAGCGACTTAGGTTTTCACATTGCGACTAATGAAAAAACGACACTTTTCCGGGATCTTTCTATTGAGATACCCTTACAATACCCTTAGGAACCACGGTTTAAAGTATTTAGATTATTGAACCACAAACAAAAAAATTCTTGTTGGATACATAGCAACCGAGACCTCGTAGACAAGCATAATATTTCTCTAAATTTTTCTAAGTGTGGGAAGCTTGTCTTGCTACTAGTGTGGTTATATAACAATATGGAGGGTCAAGATTAGAACAAATGTGTGGCTTGGATGCAGTTCACTTAAAGATCTAGTCAAGTGGCTCATTTGACTTAGTCAAATATGTCGAAGCTCTAGTTGCAAGACTTGCTCATCTTTACATTGGTCAAATGACCATTATACCCGTGGTCTAATTCGACCAAGACCCGAAGGGGGTGACCGTGTCACCCTCCTATTCGTCGCGATATTTCGTTTCCGACATTTCTATAATCAGATAAATTTTTACTAGTCTCCAATATTAACATTTTTGAGTTCTTACGTACGTTCTTATAAATATGTCCTGGAATTACGGGGTGTAACACATACTACCTGTGCCACCTCTGGTCGGACAATCCCTCTTCAAATGGTCCTGCTGGCCGCAAGAGAAACAAGCTCCCGATGACATACGACACTCCCCAGGATGGGTCTGCGCATCGAACACAGGAGCTAAGGGTGGTATCGATCGGCTAGGACCCTGTCCTAGAAACCAAGCCACGAGTGCGACGCTCCAATAACGGCTTATCAAGTATGCGGAAGGCGGAAAGGAGCACTCTGTGCTGGCTGAGATACAAACCTAGCCTGCTGCCGAGGTTGTCCGCCATGAAAGTTACCACGAAACCACGTGTCACGGCCTTGGGTGATCTCTATCAAATCTTCGACCTCTCTGTCGATCCTCGACTCTGTCGTGGCTTTGAATACGGCAATGTCCATGCTCTGGTGAAGAGCTACAACCGTGCACCCATCAATAAGATAAGGATCTAGTCCTACCACGTAGCGGTGAACTACATCACGTATGCGCCCAATAAGGCGCAAACCTAGCCAATGATTCGAACTCTAGTCTATACTCTCGATGGTCTGCCACCAGCGATGTCGAAATCTATCAGCAGGGCTCTCCTCGTCTCGGGAGGCAAGAAGTGGTCTAAGAAGGCCTCTGTGAACTCATCCCAAATTTGGAGGAGCTCATGCCTGGGCAGTTCCACGACTCAAGCCAGTTCAGCTGCGATATCGCCTTGGCCCGGTAAGAAGCTAGTACAACTGACTCGGCCTCTGAGGCCCTAATAACCCGCATAGTCTGCTGAAGCTGCCGAATGAACTCCTGAGGATCATCCTCAGGTCTCGACCCATAAAACTCTAGCGGATTGCAACCCAGAAAATCCCTAACCCTTAAAATATACGCTCTGGGTTAGCTACAGCTCCCTGTCTTTGTCGCTATCTGGCGATGTCGGACTATATCTCCATAATCTCTATCATCTGCCTATGGAAAAGGAACTGGAGGCTCAGGTATCGGAACTTCTGGAGCTGCAGATGCTCTCGGCTCCTCTAATGCTTTGGTGTAACAGAACTGTGGCCCGGGCCTGACCTCGGGCATAGTGCGGGCACGAGCCACTAGTGACTCTGTGTCCCACTAGCGGCTCCTGCTTTGCCTTTCCGCCAGTGCTGTTGCCTTCCGTGGAGGCATAACTGATACATAAGATTATGTCAGAGAGAGATCAACCTATTAACACATCTCTACTGCACGATCTCAGAATGAGAAGAATGGAAACCAATCCTAAATATCATGTAGCCTCCTGATTATAGATGTGGTGCACGACATCGCGATAATCAAGACTACTAGATATGGCTTGTAGACACTTTCGAGGACTAAGCGCTCGATACCACTTTTATCACGACGATCCGGGCATGGTGCCCAACACAGGCACCCTTACAGGTATACATCAGAGATAACTAACGAAATATAACTAAAGCTCGTAGACATGCTTCAATATGAAATAAGAAACAGGCTAGCCGATAATGCCACTTTTCTATAATACATACAAAACAAGGAAATACATCGTTTCAAGTCCAACCCACAAAACATGACTACAGACCTCTAAGAGTTTTTTTGTCATAACAACTGTGACGGGCAGGGCCCCGCCATACCCCTGAATATACATGAATCTACAACAACAGGGATCCGTACCAAAAGATGAACCTCGGATAAATAGAGCTTCAAAAACTGAGCTGTGATCTAGGCGAGGATCGACAAGCGTACCTCTACTGCTGCGTGAGCGCCCCAGAAGGAGTCACAAAATATGTACCAAGTATGTGGCTAGAAATCTTTGAACGAAATCATATAGTCTAAAATCAAGTGGAGACATGTATGATAACTAAATTAATAAAGCATGCCTTATTAATAATGAGAGTTGATAAGGTAAACTTTGCGGTTATAAAATAGGAGCTTCACGATCAATCTAGGGCCACCCGCCCGTAGTATCATTATGCAATCCTACTCACGGAACTATTTCACCCGCATAGGTCTCGTGGACCCGCGTGAGGTAATTTCTCGCGTGAGACTATTTCACCGCGTGAGACTATTTCACCCGCGTGAGCCCTACGGACTCGCAGGTAGTTTCTCGCCTTGTGGGAGCAAATCCACGGAAATGCAAAATGCAACATGACCGGATTGGCCGTAATAAGTAGTATAACACTAGCGCAACCGGCTATCATAAATACATATGAAAGTTAAGAAACCACTTAACTTCTTATTAGACTTAAGTAGCATGTGCTCTCATTTATTTAAATTTAAGGCACTAACATGTCATGTAAAAATCCGGGAATTTAACCCAAAGTACTACGTACTTCTATTTTTTTCAAAAGACTCGTTTTGGATAAAACCCAAGATACTAACGCGTAGTATCAAGACGTATCTACTTTTCAAATCAAATTACTTCACCTTTAGAATTTCATTTCAAAGCTTTGAAATCAAATACATTTATTTTCAAAACTTAAGTAACTTATACCTTTAACTAAGTTACCCTTCTTTATGTCAAGTCTTTGATCCTCTTTTTAAATCAATCAAGTAAACCACTCTATTAACTTCCCATAAAGTCGTTATACTAACTTCCCATAAAGCCGATATAACAACTTTATGCTTTAGAAAATTAAGTCATTTTCATCTTTTGAAATCAAGTGAGTTAACTCTCTAACTCAACCAAACTTGGTCATTCTTAAATCAAGTCAATGATATCACAATGAAACCGAATTCATTCAAAGCTCGTACATCTACCGTACTATACATTTATAAAAACTCATGCTCAAGAGATAGGGAAAGTTCCACATACCTCTTCGGCTCAATCCACTCGCTAAGTTGAATATGCCGCACGTAGAACGTCAACCTATAATGACCATAATACGTCAATCAACTTCCAGCTTTCTAACGTAGAATATTTCTAAGTATAAAGTCTCTTATCCTACGCAAAATTGGGTAGCATTTCCCCTGTTTCTACGTACTTTTCCACCTTTTTCAAGGCCCGAATCAATAACCAATACGCCACATTTAAGGCACAACAAATCATCTAACCAAAGGGGATTACACGCCTAACAGGACGTGTAAAATTCTGCCCCACAATTCATATAAAACAGTCCATTTAATTAATCCATTTCTAGCCAATTTCTAGGGCCATTCTCGGCCACAATGTGTGACAACAACATATATTCTTTTTCAATTCCTTTTCAATCCAAGTCGTTATTCCAACATGTTATATAAGTCATAATCAATTATAACAACCATATTTCCTTTCTTATATAATATGTAACGCTTATAACTAACAACCAAATTGATTTCCAATTTCAATGGCTAACATGCCATATTTCGGGTTTAAGGTCTCAACATGGTCCAAATCTTTTCAATCTTCATTCTATATAGCACATGCGCATTTATAAACTAATCATAACATGTAATATTCAATTACATTAGGGGGAAAAGATTATTACCTCAAAAAGCCCAAATATAATCCAAGACTAAAAGTCGATCCTTAGCAACTTTAGTTCATCTTCTTCACGTTCCAATCCACTCTAAGCAACCCTTATAAGTTCATAACTAACTTCTCTTCAAATTCCAACCCAACATATGAAGAACACCTTAGGGTTTCATGTTGCGACTAATGGATTAACGTAGTATTTCCGGGATTTAGGAGTTTGGTTATGCTTAGTATACTACTAGGGACCTTTGGTTTGAATATTGGGATTTATCATCAACAAATGAAGAATTTTTCTTGTTCTTGGAGGGGCTTAGCCGAGAGCTTCCAATGCCAACAAAAGTTTTTGATTTTTTTCTAAGTGTTAAACTTGTCTTGCACTAGTAGTATGAATATATAACACAACCAAGGGCTTAGATTAACCAAAATGTGTGGTTAGGATTTGGTCAATAATATCAAGCCAACTTGGCTACTTGACTTGGTCAAGTTTTAGTCCAATATACCCATGTGGAGGGTGACACGTGTCGCCCTCCGATTGGTTTAAAATATTTTATCTCCCGCATTTCCAATAAATTCTATAAGTCTCAAATACCAATTTTGCGGACTCAATTCCCATTAATAAATGTTTTTCCTTCACGAGGTTCGAAATATTTTCCGTAGGAAAAGAAATCTTTCTTTCGTTTCAATTTATATGTCTAAATCTCTCACGTACGTTCTCTTACACGTGTCTTGGAATTACAGGGTATAACATAATTGTGGTATTGTTTCAAAAGTTATTCTACTCTTAGAAGTTAAGGAGTATTCATGTTATTGATTCTATGCTAAAGGCATGGCTAAATTATTCCTAAGTCCTTACTAAGTCTTATGAGAGATGTTGGTAAGAGTTTTTAGTAAGCATTGGAGTCGAGTTGATCTTTCTAAGTTACAACACAAATGAGAAAAGGTATCGAACAACCATTGCAGCGTTAAATGAAAAAGATATCGACAATCAATTATATTAAAATGAGTAGAATTTCCATCAGCATAGAAGCTAAGTTATAACCAATTCGTTTTACATTTTCTAGGTTCACAGCTGATTAGATAAGATAATTATTAAATATATAACCTACTAACGACTTATAAAATGGATTAATTTGGCAATTCGGATCGGTTATCATCATTCAAATGTTTCCATAATGTTAGCCAGAGGAGCGAGATGAATTTAGATTATCGAGTTGGTACAGACGACAAGTGTTAGTATGTGACTCTTCCTTTCTTCTTTGAGCATAAACTTTATAAAATGAGTGTACGGTGGACGTACGTGTTTTAAATGAATCTAGATTTCATGTGGTATATGAGGTGATAGTAACTTGATTTTAAAAGTATAAGTCACTTGGTTGTAAAAGTGTAAGTGTCTTGATTTTCCAAAAGAGGATTTAAAATGATACTTAATATGATAAATGTCTTGATTTTCCCAATGAGGATTTAAAAATGAAAGGTATGAGAGTGCCTCAGTATTTCTAAAAAGGAAGGCATGGTATTTCCTTGGTATTTCTAAAAAGGAAGGCATGGTATTGCCTTGGTTTTTCTAAAAAGGAAGGCATGGTATTGCCTTGGTATTTCTAAAAAGGAATGTATATGGTATTGCCTTGGTTTTTCTAAAAAGGAAGGCATGGTATTACCTTGGTGTTTCTAAACGGAAAGGCATGATAGTGCCTTGGTGTCACGCCCCGAACCCCGAGCCCGTGACCGGTACCCTACCTGGGCACCCTTCTACCTATACAACATAAGTAACTCACGGAAGGTAAATAATACTCATTTTTTTCTAAATAGAGGCAAAGCCGGAAAAGTTCCCATAATATATAACACCCCAAATGGGATTACACTGTAAACTATGTAAACACAACTCACGCCAGTCCAGCCCACATATGAATACAGACCTCTAAGAATTTGGATAGTAAACTATGACGGGACAATGCCCCGCCGTACCCCTGAATATACCAAGTCATAATGACAAGCTCCAGAACATTGGAGCCATCTCAAAATGCTGAATTAGGATCCTAAGCTCGCGGATCTACAACTGAGTACCTAATACCTGTGGGCTTGAACGCTGCCCCCGAAGGGGGTCAGTATAATAGGTACCAAGTATGTAAACATGAAGTATAGTAGACATGATCATAACTGTACAAAAAAATGACAGGGCAAGTATGAAAATCAAATACCAGATCCTACCGTGTCATATAAAATCAAGAATACTTGTCTGTACATATCTATCATGTAATGTGACCATCTGAGTATCTAGCTTCGCACCATGGACTTTGTCCATGAACCAATTATCAAGTATTTTGTCTGCCCTCTTCTGGGACGCGATAAATTCATGTAATCTATGCTGCCCTGCCCATTAAGGTATACTGCCCGGTCCATTTTAGGACTCGATGTAATTATCAATATGCGTGAAGTAACCCGACCCATTTGCGGGACTCGATGTATTCTTCGACATGTGATGTAACCCGACCCATTTGTGGGATGCGGTATGATGATGCAATATGACGTAACCCAGCTCATATGTGGGACGCGGTGTGATTATACAATATGACGTAACTCGATCCATTGTGGGACTCGGTGTGATAATGCAATATGACGTAACCCGACCCATCTGTGGGACGCGGTGTGATGATGCAATATGACGTAACCCGGCCCATCTGTGGGACACGGTATGATCTTTTGTATAACGTAACCCGTCCCATCTGTGGGACGCGGCGTATGCATGTCTATATCGTAGCCCGGTCTATTTGCGGGACTCGGTGTATTGCATCTATAACATAACCCAGCCCGTTGTGGGACTCGGTGTATCAATGCAACCATATAACATTTTAAAACCATCTTTTGACTTTCCATTAAGCCGTTATAACAACTTCCCATAAAGCTATTATAACAACCTTTCATTTTAGAAAACTAAGGCACTATCACATCTTTCCTTTTTTAATAAAACCAAGGCATTATCATGTCATGTAACTTTAGGGAAATGAACCCAAAGTACTACGTACATCTATTCTTTAAAAAGAATCATTTCCTGCAAATAACCCCCAAGATACTAACAATCGTAGTACCAAGGCACTTCTACTATTCAAATGAAGTTACTACACCTTTTTAATTTCAACCCAAGGCTTTGAAATCAAGTAACTTCTACTTTCAACATTAAGGCAATTAATCCTTTAAAACAAGTAACCTATACTTCATCTAATCAAGTCACTTACACTTTTAAAATAAATCTAGTCTCATGACTTTCAAATAAATCAAGTCTCATAACTTTCAAATAAATCTAGTCTCATGACTTACTAAAAACTCGTACAGCGTCTCATAAGATTTGGTAAGGACTTAGGAATAATTTAGACATTTCTTTAACATAGAATCAATAACATGAATACTTTCTAACTTCTAAGAGTAGAATGAATCATGAAACAACACCACATGTATATTTCATACGTAGAACATGCCAAAAGAAGGAAGAGTTTCATATACCTCGTTGACACCTAACCAACACGACAAGTAGCAATACGCTCCAATGTACTTCAACCTTATCGGCTATTCCACAAGCCAAGTATAACATGCTACACGTAGTACTTCAACCTATAATGATGATAGCACGTCTATCAATATCAAGCTTACTGTTACACCTCGTGAGTTTAATACGTTAACTAAGAACGTCATTAAGGATTAAGATTCAATTTTCGAACTTAAGTATATTTTTACATGCTAATACGGATTAATTGTCGGTAATAACGTATGTGACGCCGATTTTTTTTATTAATAATTGGACATATATATGTACATGTATCCTGTCATGGATATTGTAACGTATATAAGATACGATGATAAGATTTTAAGGCAACGAGTGTTGAGATTAATAGACGTGGGATTACGATTTATTACTTGGGAGTTGTTTTTAGCTAAGAGGACATTTAAGGGACCCAAGTGTAAGTTTTAAGAAAAAAATTCAGAATTTGGGGATTTAATTACAAGACATTGAACAAAACCCTTCTATTTTAATTTCATTCCATTTTCTTAACACCCAAATTTCATCTTCTCCTCTCCCAATCCCAATCTGAAATTTCACCGTTCTTAGCAAAAATTGAAGTCTTTATTATCATATTCTTCCTAGATTAGTCCACCTAACATTTAGAAGCAAAAAATTAGAACCCAAATCAGTGGGTTAATCGGCCAAACCTGGACCGAATTTAGGGTATCAATTTCTAGGGTTTTGGGGAAAATTTTAGGAAGGAAAACGTGTATGAATGTTGGTATAACATTGAAAAATGGTTGCATGTTGAAATGGAGTTGATGAAGTGAAAAATCGGACAAAAAATTGATGAAATTTTGGGTTAAAAATCTGGGCAGTGTTCATGCGATTTTTGGATAGTTTTTGGACAATTTTTAAGGTATGAATTCTTCTTATGGTATAGATTAAGTTGCATGTTGTTGTAAATATTAGATTGGAACTTGTGTTGAGAATTAAACTAAGATTAAGAGGAATGGAAGTGAAATTTGCATGTGTTATGGTGATATTGATTGTAGCCGATTGTGGGACTGATTTGGTGTAAAATTGAAGTCAAGTATTGTTGTTATTGTTGCTAATTGCATGTTACAAATTTGGAGAGAACATAGAGATTTAAGTTGTAGTTGTTTATATAAGAATGTTGAAATATGAAGTTGAATTTTAAGGAGTAAAGAAATGAGTTATGGAAGTATGTTGTTGGATATGCTTGAAGACTATTTTATGTACATTGGAATGGAGCGTTGAGATGTTATTCTTATCACTAAGTGCATGTTGAGAATTGAAAAGAAATATTGAAGTTAAGTTGTAATTAGTAATGTGGAAGTATTGAAATATGAAATTAGATTCTAAAGAATTAAGAAAAGGTGTTAGAATTGAATAATGTGTTGGCCGAAAGGTTGATGGAATTATTGAACGTGGTTGTATTGTATTAGGGGCTACTTTGTTAAGACTATGATGTTGGAAATTAAGCTATAAACATGCATATGTATTGTGGTAATTTCCTATACATATTTTGGAGGAATTAAAGAGTAGGAAAGTGTTAATTTCACATTCTTGAATTGGCAACGTTGCTAGAAGATTGGATTGCTCCCATGAATAATTCTAACGTAACTAAATGATTGACTAACATGAGAAATAAATGTAGTAGTTATCTTGGTTATTGAAGTTGTTAAATGGAATAATTATAAAGGGAATGTATGCGCACAAACGGCGTAAATAGAATATTGAGATTATTGTGGTTATATTTTGAGTTATGACTTGTTGTTGGTATTGCTGGCTGGGTTTGAAATTGTGGATATGCATATAAACAGGGAAAGTCTTTGTCAGAATTTTTATAGAATAAGAGAGTCATCTTTCAATTTAACTACGTTAGGAATCATAGAATTGACAGACCTATTGCTATTATTATAGGTTGAAGTATTAGACGGGACATATTCTAATAGTGAGTTGGTTAGCTCGACTATAAGGTATGTAAAACTCTTCCTTCCTTCTTTTGACATGATTTTAATGAAAGTAAAGCGCAGACGTAATTCCTATAAGTTCGATTTTAAAGGATAATTGTTGATTAGTGTCTATGATTTTCAGTAAAAGAGTTTATTATGATTATATTATCGAGAGTCAAAGATGATTTTTAATTGCATATGGTTGCTCATGATATCTAATCGTGCTAAGTATTATTGTTTCACTCCATGAGTCTCGTAGGATCATGTTCGTGCGTGACTACGAATTCATCGAGTCCCTCACTAGAGGGTCGAGACACGTTATATACATATATACAGATTTTATCGAGTCCCTCCATAGAGGGCCGAGACATGATATGCGCACATATACAAACTTCCATCGAGTCCCCCACTAGAGGGTCGAGACATGTTATAAAGATTTATATACATACATAGACATAGTGACAGTATGAGCAAACATTCATGATTTCTGATATGACTCTCATTTTTGTTAAGCTTGATGACTCTCTATCTTTACTTGACACAGTTGTGATTTCATTTTCAGTATTTCATGTTTTATATACTCAGCACATTATTTTGCATCGACCCCTTTCTCGAGTGCGTTAATGCCCGCGAGTTCGGTGTTCAGATAGGTGACCCTCTAGTTTAGGAACTCTACTCAGCAGTTGGAGAGCTCCATTGTTTTGGAGCCGACATTTTGGTACAGAACCTATTTATTTTGATTGTATATATTTCATGGGCACGACGGGGTCCTGTCCCGTCTTATGTCGTGGTTGTACTCTTAGAGGTCTGTAGACAGTTGTGGGCGGTAGGTGTGTTTTGGTTTTTGTGAAGATTGTTATGCGTCATAGTCAAGTGTATTGTTCTACTTCGTTTTGGGATGTTCCCGTATATAGTGAGGCAGCCTTGTCGGCGTGCCTATTTTGACTGTTTCTCTGTTTACATGATGTTATTTGGTGGCAGCCTAGTCGGCTAGCCCGTTGAGATATGTCAGTTAGTTGTGTAAGGCAGCCTTGTCGGCGCGCTTATTTTGGGGATATGTTGTAGATGCAGTGTTGTGCTGTCGAAATTTCTATAGATCTCGGTATTAAATGGATTAAGAGTGACGGGTCAGTAATGACGTCCAATTAGGACGTTTAGTCGCGGCCCGTCGGGTCGGGTCGTGACAAAAGTGGTATCAGAGCAGTTAGTCCTCTGAATGTCTATAGACCGTGTCTAGTAGAGTCTTGTGTATGGGTATGTTGTGCACCATACTTATACACAGGAGGCTGCCGGTGTTACACCCCGTAAGTCCATGACATGTATAAGAGAATGTACGTAAGGAATCAAGACTTGGAAATTGGTACGAAAGGAAGAATTGTTTTTCCAACGGAAAATCTTCCGAACGTCGGAAAGGAAAAATGTTCGTTGATGAGAATTGTATTCTCAAAATGTATTATTTGAAGAAGTATGGAACTAATTAACGTTATGGAATTTATTTTACGGATTTGGTCACGTGGGGCCCACCCAAGGAATTTTACGTTTTGTGGGACCCACGAGGTTCTGAATTTTATGGGCGAATGAGAGGGCGACACGTGGCACCCCACATATGGTCTTGGGCGTTTCATGTAAGGGTAAAATGGTCATTTACCTCGAGGAAGATCAAGTCTTGAGCTTGAGATTGTTGACCAAGTCAACTTGTCCACTTGGCTTTGCATTAATTTCTCTTCATCCTAGCCCACAAGTGTATTAATATAAGCCCTCCAATGTGTTATATAAGCATACTACTAGTGCAAGACTAGTCTTCAACACTTAGAAAAATCACAACACTTTGTTCTTCACAAGATAAGCTCTCGGGTTTGAGGTCTTTTGCACAAGAAAAATTTGTAGTTTTGATCCATTATTCACAAGACTTAAACCCAAGGTCCCTAAGGGTATTGTAAGGATATCTCAATAGAAATATTTCGGAAAAACGACGTTTTCGTATTAGTCGCAAGGCGGAAACTTAAGGAGTTCTTCAACTTTGGAGTTGGAACTTGAAGATGGGTTCTTCATAGGCTTATAAGGAGTGCTTGGAGCGGATTGGAACTTAAGGAAAGGAGCTAAGAATTGCTAAGGCGCGACTTTGAATCTTGGAAATTTTAAGGGCTTGGAAAGGTATAAATTTTGTCGTTTTAGCAATTAAAGTTTACTTATTGTTGTAGTTATGGATATTAGCAAGCATGAGGTATATTGTATGAAGTTGATAAGTATATTGGCTATTGGAACCCTAATTCGAAAACTAGCATGTTTAGCCTTAAGATTACAATTCAAGTCGATTATTAGTTTAAGTAAATCGATGTTGTATAAAGAAGGAAATTGTAGTTGTTGAAGTTGTTTATGACTATATAACATGTTAGACCTTAGAACTTGGAAATGGAAAAGGATTGGAAAAGACTTTGAATTGTTGGTTGTTGTTGGCCGAGAATGGCTTGAATATGGAACTTCTTCGTATTAATTGTGGGGCGGAATTTTACACGTATTGTAAGGCGTGTAATCCCCTTTGTTTGGTTGTTGTTTTGAGACTTAAATGTGGCGTGTTGGTTATTGTATTCGGCCTTGAAAAAGGTGGCAAAGTGAGTAGAAACAAAGGAAGTCTTGCCGATTTTCCGTAGAATTAGAGGCCGTATACTTGGTATTATTCTCGTTAGAGACTAGAAGTTGATAGTCTTGTTGTGACCATTATAGGTTGACACTTCTACGCACGGCGTATTCGGCAGCTTGTGGATTTAGCCAAAAAGGTATGTGAACTATCTCATTCTAGCATGATTCCTTAAGATAAAGAAAGTATGTCCTACTCGTAAATGATCCATTACTTGGTTGTATTTGGATTGCCTAAAGTAGAAATTGTTCTATGTACTTCCTGATTGTACTTTGATGTTTAACTTATAAGTTGTATAATCCATTGCCTTAGTGAAGTTTGGATTCTTAAAAGTGAAAGTATTTTTACTTAAAGTACATGGAGTCTTGAAAAGGAAGTGGTGTCCAAACCTTTTGGCTAGTTCCTTAGTTCCAAAACCTAAAGGTCATTATAATGACTTTAGGGGAGTCAAATGAGTGATTTACTTAATTGTTTTACAAGAGGAGAAATGACATGATTTAAGAGAAGTAACTTGTTTTAAAGGTGTGAGTTACTTAAGGTTTAAAAGTAGAAGAAACTTGTTTTCTATATATTAAGAGACTCGAAGTATTTTTGAAAGTTAAGAAACTTGATTTGAAAGTTTGTGATACTTGGTTTTAAGTATAAGTCTCTTGGTTATAAAAAGAATGAAATTGTCTAAAAACCATAAAGGGTTATAACGGCTTTATGGGAAGTTGGTTGTAACGGCTTTATGAAAGGTTTAGAAAGTTGTCTATTTTGATTAATGGGCATAAGTTGCCTTGATTGGGAAAATTTGAAGTTACTTGATTTCAAGCTTTGAAATGAGTTTTCTAAGAGTGTAGTAACTTACTTTGAAAAATAGACACACCTTGATACTACGGGTGTTAGTATCTTGGGGTATTACATAAAAAGGAGTCTTTTGAAAAGAATGTACGTACGTAAGTACTTTGGCTTGATTAATTGAGAATTAGTGTAAGTGTGCCTTGATAAGTACTTTGGCTTGATTAATTGAGAATTAGTCTAAGTGTGCCTTGATAAGTACTTTGGCTTGATTAATTGAGAATTATTCTAAGTGTGCCTTGATAAGTACTTTGGCTTGATTAATTGAGAATTATTCTAAGTGTGCCTTGATAATTACTTTGGCTTGATTAATTGAGAATTAGTCTAAGTGTGACTTGATAAGTACTTTGGCTTGATTAATTGAGAATTATTCTAAGAGTGCCTTGATAAGTACTTTGGCTTGATTAATTGAGAATTATTCTAAGTGTGCCTTGATAATTACTTTGGCTTGATTAATTGAGAATTAGTCTAAGTGTGACTTGATAAGTACTTTGGCTTGATTAATTGAGAATTATTCTAAGTGTGCCTTGATAAGTACTTTGGCTTGATTAATTGAGAATTAGTCTAAGTTTGCCTTGATAAGTACTTTGGCTTGATTAATTGAGAATTAGTCTAAGTGTGCCTTGATAAGTACTTTGGCTTGATTAATTGAGAATTAGTCTAAGTGTGCCTTGATAAGTACTTTGGCTTGATTAATTGAGAATTATTCTAAGTGTACCTTGATAAGTACTTTGGCTTGATTAATTGAGAATTAGTCTAAGTGTGCCTTGATAAGTACTTTGGCTTCTTTAATTGAGAATTGTCTATGTGTGCTGGTAATAGCCGGTTGTGTGCTAGTGGTATATCATTCATTTCGGGGTCATTCCCCGGGTTTGTGGCATTTGCATATTCCGTGGATTTGCTACCCACGATGCGAGGAATACCTGTGCGAGTTCGCGAGGGCTTATGCGGTGAAATAGTCCCGTGCGGGCGGGTCCGACCTATGCGAGGAATACCTCGTGCGAGTCGCGAGGCTTATCGCGGTGAAATAGTCCCGTGCGGGTCCAGCCTATGCGAGAATACCTCATGCGAGTCCGTAAGGGCTTATGCGGTGAAATAGTCCCACGAGGAATACCTCATGCGGGTCCACGCGACTATCACGGTGAAATAGTCCCAAGTAGGATTGCTTAATGATCTCGCGCGTGGTCTGCTTTGATCGTGAGCTTCTAGTTTATATTGTAAGTATACTACTATTTACTCTCATTGTTAGTAAGACACGTGATCTTTGTAATTTGATTATCATGGATTGGCGGTGAGGAAGATTCCACGGGCATGATTGATATTATGGGCGTGAGACCCGTGGTTATATTTTAGTAATGACTTTGAGGCATGCGTCACGACTTGATATGGTCATATGTATTGTATCTGTAGGTTGGATATCATACATGTCTCTGTTTTGTTTAAACGATTATGATTTCATTACAATACTTCATTTCACATACTTGGTACATTCTTCGTCTTGACCTCGCTTTGGCTGCGTTTATCTGCTTGATGAGTTTAGGTCTGTTGTTTGGTGATCGGTAGATGTAGGACCTGCTCGAGTTTTGGATAGCTCCTTCCGTTCGGAGTTTATCTTTTTGGTATAAGTTCTTTCGATCTTGGCTTTTGTGCAGATATGGGTGCGCGGGGCCTTGTCCGTCATAGTTGATATAACTCTTAAGGTGCGTATTCATATGTAGGATTGGACTCGTATACGATGTAGTGTCTTTTTCATGTATATTATAAGGCCTTGCTTTTGCCCTCAGACGTATGTTGGTTTTAAAAAAAAAGGTGTTATTTAAATTCCGATTTGCTTAGTTGTTAGGTAGAAGGTGCCCGGTAGGGCACCGATCCTGAGCCCGGGGTTCGGGTGTGACAGAGTGGTATCGAGCGATCCCTCGGAATGTCTACGACCGTGTCTAGTAGAGTCTTGATTATCGGTGTGTTGCGCGCCACACCCATAAACAGGAGGCTACATGACATTTAGGAGTTGGTTTCTATTCTTCTCACTCTAAGATCGTGCCATAGAGCTGTTTTAGTAAGATAATTCCTCTCTGACGTATTGTTGTATTACGGTTATGCCTCCAAGGAGGGCAACAGCCGCCCAGAAGGGCAAATGAGTAGCAGGAGCTACTAGTCAGACTCAGAGAGTTGATAGGGCTTATGCCTAGGGTATACCGAATGTTGTTCCGCAGTCGGCGAGTTACCTGCGCCGAGTTTTGAGACCCGATGCGAGCCTCCGTTTCTCGATTAGGGGAAGACTTTAGGGTCATGAAGGAAGAAGCCATTATGTTATTGACCAAGATAGCGATCTCTGATTTCATCAGTAGGAGGTTATTCGGCGATGCACAGTGTCTGCGGGGTAGAGGCGGCATGAGATTTGCGTAAGAGGGCTAGACCGGTTGGTTATCTCGATGAGTTTTTGGACGAGCAGCCTCAGCAGCGAGTGAGATATTCATCCCATCCTACCCAGTACATACCCCCGCAGCCCACAGGTGGGAGATTGGACCCCACAAGATATTTAGGAGCCGGTCCAAGCTCCAGGGGTCGAAGTTCTCAGAGGAGCAGATGATTTTCTCAGTCGAGGCCACTTTTTCCTCAGTGTTTCCGATGTAGTAAGCGTCATTTGGGGAAATGCCGTTATGGCACGGGTCTTTGTTTTTATTGTGGCCGTCCGGGCCATATACTGAGGGTATGTCCTTTTAGAAAGAGCACCGGTGAGGTGGCTCAGCCTATGAGGCCGATGGTCGATTCCCTTTCCTCCACAGCTGTGCGTCCCCCAGGGCAGGGTGTTCAGATGTCAGCCAGCCGTGGTAGAGGTCAGGGTGAAGTTTATAGTTTTGGCGATCCTTCGAACCGCAGAGGTGACGTGACTACTGTACAGGATCAGGAGGCGACATCGCATGGAGTTACAGGTATATTTTGATTCTTTTGAATCATACGTGCATTAAGAGATTTAGATTTTACCCTAGCGTTTATGTTTTCCCTTTATTGATAGAGTTGTAAAGTGATAGTACCCCAGAGGTAGGGATACCTTGATTAGTAAAGTGAGAAGTTAAGAATATTGACAAGAATGGTAAGTGAACTGAGACTATAGTTGTGTAGAGTTCACACGTAGTAATTTCCCGTAATGATGTAAGGCCGATAGGAAGATTGTCTGAGAAATACTTTGGCTTATGTGACGAACCTCTAGTGAATAGGGGATAGGGTGAGAAGTACCTTGAGATAAGAGAGAGATTTATTTGGACTAAGAGCGAGAAGTTAAGTGACGATGAGTCGGGTTATGGACTCATTTAGGTCGGCCGGTAGTATGGAATGGGGTGATATCGGTTGGTAGTGGTCGTATGTGATAGGGTCACGAGGATGCCAGGCCCAAGTTGAGTTAATCGTTGTACGAGTTCGTGGATGCGTTCCACCGGAACTAGGTCGTAAGGACCGAGAAGAGCCTTAACGGGAATGTAACTTACAATATGGCCAAGTCTGGTTAGTAAATCCAAGGATTGGGGAACAAAAACAATATTTGAGATGTTGTATGTTTACTAAATAAGTTTAGAAGTACGAGAGAGAATGACAAGTAAGAAATAAAGGAACCTCAAGGATCAGTGTTTTAGAAAATGTAACCTTCGAGTTTTGTGAGGAGAATTCGCGGACGGAAGGTCCGTTGATATGTTTACGTATGTTAGGTGGTGGCCATGTGGCATCGTTTGTCTTGTAGAGTATTGGTATTAGGCATAGTATAGAATTTATCTAGGAGTTTGTATAGCAGCAACCGACTAAGAACATTCGGGGACGAATGTTTCTAAGGGGGGAAGAATGTTACACCCCGTAAGTCCAGGACATGTATAAGAGAATGTACGTAAGGAATCAAGACTTGGAAATTGGTACGAAAGGAAGAATTGTTTTTCCGACGGAAAATCTTCCGAACGTCGGAAAGGAAAAATGTTTGTTGATGAGAATTGGATTCTCAAAATGTATTATTTGAAGAAGTATGGAACTAATTAACGTTTGGAATTTATTTTACGGATTTGGTCACGTGGGGCCCACCCGAGGAATTTTACATTTTGTGGGACCCACGAGGGTTACGGAATTTTTATGGACGAATGAGAGGGCGACACGTGGCACCACCATATATGGTCTTGGACGTTTCATGTAAGGGTAAAATGGTCATTTACCCTCAAGGAAGATCAAGTCTTCAAGCTTGAGATTGTTGACCAAGTCAATTGTCCACTTGGCTTTGCATTAATTTCTCTTCATCCTAGCCCACAAGTGTATTAATCTAAGACCTCCAATGTGTTATATAAGCATACTACTAGTGCAAGACTAGTCTTCAACACTTAGAAAAATCACAACACTTTGTTCTTCACAAGATAAGCTCTCGGGTTTGAGATCTTTTGCACAAGAAAAAATTGTAGTTTTGATCCATTATTCACAAGACTTAAACCCAAGGTCCCTAAGGGTATTGTAAGGATATCTCAATAGAAAGATTTCAGAAAAATGACGTTTTCGTATTAGTCGCAAGGCGGAAACTTAAGGAGTTCTTCAACTTTGGAGTTGGAACTTGAAGATGGGTTCTTCATAGGCTTCTAAGGAGTGCTTGGAGCGGATTGGAACATAAGGAAAGGAGCTAAGAATTGCTAAGGCGCGACTTTGAATCTTGGAAATTTTAAGGGCTTGGAAAGGTATAAATTTTGTCGTTTTAGCAATTAAAGTTTACTTATTGTTTTAGTTATGGATATTAGCAAGCATTTCGTATTAGTCGCAAGGCGGAAACTTAAGGAGTTCTTCAACTTTGGAGTTGGAACTTGAAGATGGGTTCTTCATAGGCTTCTAAGGAGTGCTTGGAGCGGATTGGAACATAAGGAAAGGAGCTAAGAATTGCTAAGGCGCGACTTTGAATCTTGGAAATTTTAAGGGCTTGGAAAGGTATAAATTTTGTCGTTTTAGCAATTAAAGTTTACTTATTGTTGTAGTTATGGATATTAGCAAGCATTAGGTATATTGTATGAAGTTGATAAGTATATTGGCTATTGAAACCCTAATTCGAAAACTAGAATGTTTAGCCTTAAGATTACAATTCAAGTCGATTATTAGTTTAAGTCGTCGCATGTTGTATAAAGAAGGAAATTGTAGTTGTTGAAGTTGTTTATGACTATATAACATGTTAGACCTTATAACTTGGAATTGGAAAAGGATTGGAAAAGACTTTGAATTGTTGGTTGTTGTTGGCCGAGAATGGCTTGAATATGGAACTACTTCGTATTAATTGTGGGGCGGAATTTTACACGTATTGTAAGGCGTGTAATCCCCTTTGTTTGGTTGTTGTTTTGAGCCTTAAATGTGGCGTGTTGGTTATTGTATTCGGCCTTGAAAAAGGTGGCAAAGTGAGTAGAAACAAAGGAAGTCTTGCTATTTTCCGTAGAATTAGACCGTATACTTGGTATTATTCTCGTTAGAGACTAGAAGTTGATATTCTTGTTGTGACCATTATAGGTTGACACTTCACGTATGGCGTATTCGAAGCAGCTTGTGGATTTAGAAAAGGTATGTGAACTATCTCCTCTTCTAGCATGATTCCTTAAGATAAAGAAAGTATGTCCTACTCCTTAAATGATCCATTCCTTGGTTGTATTTGGATTGCCTAAAGTAGAAATTGTTCTATGTACTTCCTTGATTGTACTTTGATGTTTAACTTATAAGTTGTATAATCCATTACCTTAGTGAAGTTTGGATTCTTAAAAGTGAAAGTATTTTTACTTAAAGTACATGGAGTCTTGAAAAGAAGTGGTGTCCAAACCTTTGGCTAGTGCCTTAGTTCCAAAACCTAAAGGTCATTATAATGACTATAGGGGAGTCAAATGAGTGATTTACTTAATTGTTTTACAAGAGGAGAAATGACATGATTTAAGAGAAGTAACTTGTTTTAAAGGTGTGAGTTACTTAAGTTTTAAAAGTAGAAGAAACTTGTTTTCTATATATTAAGAGACTCGAAGTATTTTTGAAAGTTAAGAAACTTGATTTGAAAGTTTGTGATACTTGGTTTTAAGTATAAGTCTCTTGGTTATAAAAAGAATGAAATTGTCTAAAAACCATAAAGGGTTATAACGGCTTTATGGGAAGTTGGTTATAACGGCTTTTTGGAAGGTTTAGAAAGTTGTCTATTTTGATTAATGGGCATAAGTTGCCTTGATTGTGAAAATTTGAAGTTACTTGATTTCAAGCTTTGAAATGAGTTTTCTAAGAGTGTAGTAACTTACTTTGAAAAATAGACACACCTTGATACTACGGGTGTTAGTATCTTGGGGTATTACATAAAAATGAGTCTTTTGAAAAGAATGTACGTACGTAACTACTTTGGCTTGATTAATTGAGAATTAATCTAAGTGTGCCTTGATAAGTACTTTGGCTTGATTAATTGAGAATTAGTCTAAGTGTGCCTTGATAAGTACTTTGGCTTGATTAATTGAGAATTATTCTAAGTGTTCCTTGATAAGTACTTTGGCTTGATTAATTGAGAATTATTCTAAGTGTGCCTTGATAATTACTTTGGCTTGATTAATTGAGAATTAGTCTAAGTGTGCCTTGATAAGTACTTTGGCTTGATTAATTGAGAATTATTCTAAGTGTGCCTTGATAAGTACTTTGGCTTGATTAATTGAGAATTAGTCTAAGTTTGCCTTGATAAGTACTTTGGCTTGATTAATTGAGAATTAGTCTAAGTGTGCCTTGATAAGTACTTTGGCTTGATTAATTGAGAATTAGTCTAAGTGTGCCTTGATAAGTACTTTGGCTTGATTAATTGAGAATTATTCTAAGTGTGCCTTGATAAGTACTTTGTCTTGATTAATTGAGAATTAGTCTAAGTGTGCCTTGATAAGTACTTTGGCTTGTTTAATTGAGAATTGCCTATGTGTGCTGGTAATAGCCGGTTGTGTGCTAGTGGTATATCATTCATTTCGGGGTCATTCCCCGGGTTTGTGGCATTTTTATATTCCGTGGATTTGCTACCCACGATGCGAGGAATACCTCATGCGAGTTCGCAAGGGCTTATGCGGGTGAAATAGTCCCATGTGGGCGGGTCCAGCCTATGCGAGGAATACCTCATGCAGTCGCGAGGCTTATGCGGTGAAATAGTCCCACGCGGGCGTCCGGCCTATGCGAGGAATACCTCGTGCGAGTCCGTAAGGGCTTATGCGGGTGAAATAGTCCCACGCGAGAATACCTCATGCGGGTCCACGCGACCTATGCGGTGAAATAGTCCCGGAGTAGGATTGCTTAATGATCTTGGGCGGGTGGTCCTGCTTTGATCGTGAGCTTCCTAGTTTATATTGTAAGTATACTACTATTTACTCTCCTTGTTAGTAAGGCATAGTGTACTGTAATTTGATTATCATGGGCTGCCGGCAGTGAGGAAGGATTCCACGGGCATGATTGATATTATGGGCGTGAGACCCATGGTTATATTTTAGTAATGACTTTGAGGGCATGCGTCCCTGACTTGATATGACTGTTATGTATTGTGTACTGTAGGTTGGCTATCATACATGTCTCCTGTTTTGTTTAGACTGTTATGATTTCA
Organism: Przewalskia tangutica; assembly: GCA_029844215.1. NCBI lineage: Eukaryota > Viridiplantae > Streptophyta > Magnoliopsida > Solanales > Solanaceae > Przewalskia > Przewalskia tangutica. The sequence continues at coordinate 81,854,253 of CM056720.1, read as the reverse complement.
TTACAATACTTATTGTTTCACATACTTGGTACATTCTTCGTACTGACCTCCTTCGGGGGGCTGCGTTCATGCCGCAGGTTTAGGTACGTTGTTTGGTGATCGGCAGGTGTAGGACCCTGCTCAGAGTTTTTGGATAGCTCCTTCTGTTCGGGAGTTTATCTTTTTGGTATAAGTTCTTTCAGTACAGGCTTTTGTACAGATATGGGTACGGCGGGGCCTTGTCCCGTCATAGTTCAGTATAACTCTTAGAGGTCTGTATTCATATGTGAGATTGGACTCATGTACAGTGTAGTGTCTTTTTCATGTATATTATAAGGCAACCTTGTCGGCTTTGCCCTTGTACGTATGTTGGTTTTAAAAAAAAAAGTGTTATTTAAATTCCGCAGTTTGCTTAGTTGTTAAGGTAGAAGGGTGCCCAGGTAGGGCACCACCATGCCCGGTTCGGGCGTGACAGAGTGGTATCGAGCGGTCGGTCCTCGAATGTCTGAGGTAGTCTAGTAGAGTCTTGATTGCTCCGGTGTGTTGCGCGCCACGCCCGTAAACAAAGGCTACATGACATTTAGGAGTTGGTTTCTATTCTTCTCACTCTAAGATCATGCCATAGCTGTGTTAGTAAGATAATTCCTCTACGGCGTATTGTTGTATTACGGTTATGCCTCGAGAGAAACGGCCTTGAAGGGCAAAGGAGTAGCGAGCTACTAGTCGGACTCAGAGAGTTGATAGGGCTTATGCCCGGGTATCCGAATGTTGTTCGCGATCGCGAGTTCTTCTGCGCCGTTTTGATTTCTCGGTTAGGGAAGACTTTAGGGTCATGAAGGAAGCCATTATGTTATTGACCAAGATAGCGATTACATTTTACGTTATACCGTATTTCCGAGTATATGCGTGGATCGTCGTCTAAAAATTTGAACTTAAAGTTTGGCATAGGTTGAAATTTGTGCACAACACCCGATTAGAGTTGTTTTTGGACGAAACGTTTCTGAGCTTGCGTAGGGAAAATTCGGCTATGTCATTTTGTATTTTTGCGGATTTTTCCGGCGGCGGAACATTTTGGGCCAACGAGGGTGACACTTGTCACCTCAGTGGACGCCTTAGAAGCGGTTTGGCCTTGGCGATTGGTGCCATTTTTGTGCAATGTTTTGTGCAATGTTTTGTGGCTTGTTTTGTGGAGTAGGGTTAGGTGCACTTGGCGATCAAGGCCTTACACTTGCCTTGCACATGGCTTGATCTTGTCCGTTGGTTGGCCCTGGCTTCCCTATAAATACCCTCCCTTTGTTGAAGACTTCATCATCCAAATGTGTTCTAAGTCTTGCAATCCTTCCTCCTCCTCTTGAGTGTTCTCGTCCCAAGCCTCCCCTCCCCTTTGGTGGCCTTGTGGCCGAGAGCCTTCCTCCCCATTTTGAGGTGCTAGCGGTGGGTACCCCTAGCCTAGTTGTTTGAAATATACCCTCACTTGTGGTATTGAAATACTTCTCCAAGTATTGTTATAATGCCCAAAATACCTTAGCCTTTACCTTGTAGTATTCCAAAAGTTACCTCTATACGTAGAGCAGGAAATACTACCTTATGTCCTTTAGTCTCAAACCAAACCACAAGGAAATCTTCATAGCGAGTTGGAGTATTTAAGTAGAAGTTGGTTAGAACTTCAGGGTTGTTTGAGCGGATGGAGCGCGCGGAGTAGGAGCTAAACCTTGCTCGGATCGACATTATAACTTGGATAATTTTGGGCTTATCGAGGTAAATATTCTTGTCCACTTGTTGTAATTGGAAATTACATATGGTAGGATTATATAGTTGAGTATACTATATATAGAATGAACATAGCTTTGCGTGCAATGTCTTTTGACTTAAGCTGAATATAAAGAAGAGAACTGACAGAATTACATAGGATCGTATTACAAGAGACTTGTGGTATTCTTGTATAGTAGAATTCTATCGTCAGGTTAGGCGTATACCCACGGTTGGCTTGGTAGCGGCCTCGATAGAGAGGAGATTTCTGTTGCGGGGAGAGTCTTTGCGAATTTTCTGTAGAATATGGAACCATGCGGTTAGAAGTTAATAGACGTTTGTGGCCTTATAGGTGGAAGTACTACGAGTAGCGTATTCTACTTGAAGAGTGGAAATGGCTAGCCGGGTTACAGTACTGTGGAGCGTTTTGCTTATTGTCGATACTCGTCGCGAGGTATGTGAACCTCTTCTTATCCTTCTAGCATGATGCTTTGTAAACTATGTAGTACGGTAGACGTACATGTGTTAAATGAGTTGGTTGGTTTAAAACATAGGGTGTTATAATAGCTTTATGGGAAGTTAGTTATAACGACTCTATGTAGGTAAAAGATTGGTTTTTGATTGTAGAAGTTAAGAGACTTGATCTTGAAAGATAAGAGACTTAACTTGTTTTAATTGGTAATTAACATTTTGTTAAATGTGTTGTGAAACCTCATTCGCGAGTAATGAGTACTTGGTTTTAAAAAAAAAATAATGTTTTATTGATTTCGGAAATGAGAATAAGTGTCGAACCAACCACAGCAGCGCTAATAAAGGAAAGTGTATTGACAAATAACTAATTGTTATTAAAACAGTAGAAACCTCCATCTGCATAGAAGCTAAGATAAGACAAAATTGTATTACATTTCCTAGATCATGGCTGCTGTAACAAGATCGTAGTAAACAAGAATAAACGGCTCACGTACAAGACATATGTTACTCAATTGTTTTAAAAGGGATTAAGACTATGAGTTATGAAACCTTTCTAAAATGAGAAACTTGAACATTTGAAATTAGGCAAACTTGAACGTTTGGAAAATAATGTTGTTACTTGATTTTACAAAAGGGAAGTATTTTGATTTACCTAAAAATGTGAGTCACTCTATTTTTATACTACGGGTATTGGGTGACTTCTATAAAAGGAATGGATCTCTTTAAAAAGGAATTTAACGTACGTAGTACTTTAGGGTTAAAACCGGACTTGATAAGAAATGGAAGTACCTTGAGTTGTGTGTAACTTGCCTATGCTTGTTGTTGTGTAACTCGCCTATGCTTGTTGTGATAGCCTTTGTTGTGCAAGTGTTGATATCAGGTGACTTCTTGGGAAGGAGTGGATCTTTCATTAAAAGTCTAGAAGTATGGTAATTTGCTTGAGCTTGTTTGTGATAGCCTGGTTGTGCGGTATATTATTGTTGATGTCACATGGACATGTCTACACCGTCTGCAGTCGGGGCATGTGGCCACGCGGCGGTTGATTACCCGATATATTGTTATTGTGGTTACATGGACACGTCTACACCGGCAGAAGTCGGGCGTGTGGCCGTGCGGCGGGGTTGATCACTGAAGATTATTGTTATGTCACATGGGCGTGTCTACACCGATGCACGAGTCGGGGCATGGCCATGGGGCATTGTTATTATTGTTGCATCATGGACATGTCTACACCGATGCACTCGGGCGTGTGGCCGGGCATTGTTATTAGTGTTGCATCGTGGACATGTCTACACCGACACGAATTCAGGCATGCGGCCATGATCACGAACATGATTGATGTTGTGGCGTGAGACCCATAGTTATATTTGAGTGATGACTTGAGGCGAGTCACGACTTGACATATCGCTTTTATGTTGTGAATTGTAGTTTTGTTATCATACATGTCTCTGTTTTTATATAGTATTATGATTTCATTTGCGATATTTCTGATTTCACATACTTGGTACTGTTGTCTTGACCTCTCGAGGCTGCGTTCATGCCGCAGTAGGAGTACATCGTAGTGGATCCTCGCTCATAGGATCACAGCCAGCGTATTAGGAAGCTCCGTTTCTCGGAGGCTTATTCTTTGGTATGTGTTCCACGAGTTGTAGGTTCTTGTACATTCGGGGTATGGCGGGCCTGTCCCGTCATGGTTGTTGTAAATCTTAGAGTGCATAGTCTTTGTTGTGGCGAGGTTGTAAAGGATTAAAGCTGTTCGGTTTTATGTATATATCTAAGGCAACCGTGTTTTAGTTGCTTTGTTTATGATCATATATCTTGTTTCATGTTTATGTTTTATTTTCCGTGGTTTTCTCTCGATGTTGTATCACTAGGGTGCCGGGTAGGCACTACCACGCCCGGATCGGTCGTGACAAAAGTGGTATCGAAGCGATTAATCCTCGGAAGGTGTCTATGAACCGGTCTGCAGTAAGTCTTGATTATCGATGTGTTGCACCACATCTATGTCGTGAGGCTATAGGACATTTAGGATTAGTTTCATTCTTCTCATTACGAGATCGTGCCTTAGAGGCGTGTTGTAAGTTGGACCCTACGACGTATCTCGTTTTACGATTATGCCTCGCGCAAAGCAGCGAGCCCGAAGGGCAAGGCGGCGAGGAGGCGCAGTGAGATCTGAGGAGTACGAGGCGCGAGCCGGACGATACGAGTTGTGCTTGACGGCGAGTTTTGCGGCGCCGCGGCCCAGCGAGTTTAGAACGCGGCGGTCGCTCTGAGACCTGAAGACTGAGCCCCACCCACACTGGAAGCGGATGAGATGGGGTACAAGGAGATGGCCCGATTCTTTGGCAGTCGTGGCAGATATGAGGATAAGTGGATCGCAGCAGTGATTCGAAGAGCACGATGGTTCACCCCGGCAGATAGTTTGAGGCTACGGGACTTTACGAGTTGTAGCCCGCGAGTTTTATGGGTCGAGGCACGAGGATGATCCGCGGTTCATCCGGCGATGGCCGGGTCATGAGAGTGATCAAGGCTTGGAGACCGAGTCGGTGGTCTTAGGTTCGCATCGGTGCGTGATCCGCGCCGATCGGTTTGATCGTGGGAGTTGTCGGGAGAGCATGCGCTTCAGTGATGGGACGAGTTCTCGAGGCATTCCTCACTCACTTTGCCTCCGCAGAGGAGGGCACGCGGTAAACAGATTTATGATCTTTGAGACGAGAGCGCACGGTTCGGGAGTACAGCGTGGAGTTTGACTCGTTGGCTCGGTATGTCCCCGCTTTAGTGGCAACCATGGAGGATAGAGTGCACCGCTACGTCGCGGTTGGATGATTACTTGACGAGGCTTGTTCGAGTGTAGCTCTTCACCGCATGGACATTGCCCGCATGCGAGCTCGTGCACTAGGATGTGAGGCACGGAGGGTCGGCGGAATGACGAAGATCGCCGCGAAGAGGCCGAACAACATGTCCTTTGGTGACTTTCGAGGCGGACCGCCTCAGCAGCATACTAGTTTTGTACCTCCGCCAGTGCAGAGTGGTCCTCCACGACCTTCAGAGCGTCGAGTATTCGGAGCGGTCGGGGCTCGAGGTTGGTTTCCGGAAAGTAAGGGTGTTGGCCAGATGCGGTCACCCCTACCTCGGTGTGGTCGATGTGGTAGACCGCATTTCGGGGAGTGTCGTGGTGCTAAGGAGCTTGTTATTTTGCGGCAGCGGGCCATTTTGCGAGGAACTGTCCACCGAGGGAAGCGCGGATGTTACGACTCACCTTCAGATCGATGGCTGGTTCATCACCTTCACTGGGTGCGCCTGCGGCGGGATCGTGATTAAGCGGTAGAGACAGTATACCATAACCCTCTAGAGTTTTGTATGCTGATGTGTTTAGTGTTATGTTCGGTTAGCTTTGTGCTAAAATGTGATTTAGGAACCTGGTTAGTGTAGAAGAGTAAGCCTGGGGGCGTTGTAAGTGTGAACCTTAGACTATTTCACGATTGAGACCTTAGAGGTAAAGTCGTCTTGTGTAAAAGATTTATTTTATGTTTGACCTTTATCAGTGTACGTAGTATACGTGGAGTTATTGTGGGGAATTCCTTGGGTTGTGTATAATGGAAGTAGTAGCTTTCATGATGTGAATTAGTAAGATTGTTCCGTTTCGAGCAAGTAGCGCAGGCGCGATTGTGGTCGGGTTGATGGCGCCATGGTCGACCGACCGGCCAGCGGGTCGGGTTGGGTGGTCACTTGGTGGTAGGGTCACGAGGATGCTAGGCCCCAGTTTAGTTGACCATCGTATGAGTTCGTGGTTATGTTCGACCAGAAGCGGTTCGTGAAGGCCGGGAATGGCCTTAAAGAAGATTGAGGTTAGTAAGATGACCAAGTTTGGAGGTAGTGACTCACGCTTTGAGAATCAAGCGATGATCAAGTATGGCACGCCCCGAGTGACACTAGAACCTCGAGGATCGCATGCGATTCGGTACCATTTGTTGGGTCACGAGTGACACTAGAACCTCGCGCAAAGTGACAAAAGTAGTATCGCACGACGAGTAAGGAAGGAAGGCGTGTGTTATTTTCGTGGGCTGCCGTGGCGTTGGCAACTTGTTAGAGGAACTTCATCGATATCCGTCTTAAGAAGGAACATTCGGACGAATGTTTCGGAGAGGAGAATGTTATACCGTATTTCGGCAGTATGCGTGAGACGTGCGTCTAAAAATTTGAGACTTAAAGTTTGGCATAGGTTCGAAATTTGTGCACAACACCCGATTAGAGTCGTTTTTCGGCGAAAAGTTTTTAAGAGCTTGCGTAGGGCAAAATCCGGGTATTTCGTTTTGTCTTTTTGCGGATTTTTGCGATCGACGGTACATTTTTGGGGCCACGAGAGGTGACACTTGTCACCTCAGTGGACGCATAGGGCGGTTCGCCTTGGCCGATTGGTGCCATGTTTTGTGCAATGTTTTGTGCAATGTTTTGTGGCTTGTTTTGTGGAGTAGGGTTAGGGTGCACTTGGCTTGATCAAGGCCTTACACTTGCCTTGCACGTGGCTTGATCTTGTCCGTTGGTTGGCCCTTGGCTTCCCTATAAATACCTCCCTTTGTTGAAGACTTCATCATCCAAATGTGTTCTAAGTCTTGCAATCCTTCCTCCCCTCTTGAGTGTTCTCGTCCCAAGCCTCCCTCCCCTTTGAGTGGCCTTGTCGAGAGCCTTCCCTCCCCATTTGAGGTGCTAGCCTAGGGTACCACTAGCCTAGTTGTTTGAAATATACCCTCCTTGTGGTATTGAAATACTTCTCCAAGTATTGTTATAATGCCCAAAATACCTTAGCCTTTACCTTGTAGTATTCCAAAAGTTACCTCTATACGTAGAGCCCGGAAATACTACCTTTTGTCCTTTTAGTCTCAAACCGAAACCCTAAGGAAATCTTCATAGCGAGTTGGAGTATTTAAGTAGAAGTTGGTTAGAACTTCAGGGTTGTTGGAGCGGATTGGAGCGCACGGAGTAGGAGCTAAACCTTGCTCAGGATCGACATTATAACTTGGATAATTTTGGGCTTATCGAGGTAAATATTCTTGTCCCCTTGTTGTAATTGGAAATTACATATGGTAGGATTATATAGTTGAGTATACTATATATAATCAACATAGCTTTGCGCAATGTCTTTGACTTAAGCCCGAATATAAAGAAGAGAATGAATCGTAATTACATAGGATCTGACATGTAGACTTGTGGTATTATCAGATAGTAGAATTCTATACGTCCGTTAGACGATACCCCCACTGGTTGGCTTGGTGGCCACCGATAGAGGAGAGATTTACGCTGTCATGCGGGTGCTGCCGAATGTTCTGTAGAATATGGAACCATGCGGTTAGAAGTTAATAGACGTTTGTGGCCTTATAGGTGGAAGTACTACAGTAGCGTATTCTACTTGAAGAGTGGAAACGGCTGGCCGATTCTGATTGTGGATCGTTTTGCTTATTGTCGATACTGTCGCGAGGTATGTGAACCTCTTCTTATCCTTCTAGCATGATGCTTTGTAAACTATGTAGTCACGGAGACGACATGTGTTAAATGAAGTTGGTTGGTTTAAAACATATGGTGTTATAATAGCTTTATGGGAAGTTAGTTATAACGACTACATGTAGGTAAAAGATTGGATTTTGATTGTAGAAGTTAAGAGACTTGATCTTGAAAGATAAGAGACTTAACTTGTTTTAATTGGTAATTAACATTTTGTTAAATGTGTTGTGAAACCTCATTCGCGAGTAATGAGTACTTGGTTTTAAAAAAAAGAATAATGTTTTATTGATTTCGGAAATGAGAATAAGTGTCGAACAAACCACAAGTACTTAATAAAGGAAAGTGTCTTGACAAATAACTAATTGTTATTAAAACCGGAGAAACCTCCATCCGCATAGAAGCTAAGATAAGACAAAATTGTATTACATTTCCTAGATCATGGTCACAGAACAAGATCGTAGTAAACAAGAATAAACGGCTCACGTACAAGACATATGTTACTCAATTGTTTTAAAAGGGATTAAGACTATGAGTTATGAAACCTTTCTAAAATGAGAAACTTGAGCATTTGAAATTAGGCAAACTTGAACGTTTGGAAAATAATGTTGTTACTTGATTTTACAAAAGGGAAGTATTTTGATTTACCTAAAGATGTGAGTCACTCTATTTTTATACTACGGGTATTGGGTGACTTCTATAAAAGGAATGGATCTCTTTAAAAAGGAATTTAACGTACGTAGTACTTTAGGGTTAAAACCCAGACTTGATACGAAATGGAAGTACTGAGGTTGTGTAACTTGCCTATGCTTGTTATTGTGTAACTCGCCTATGCTTGTTGTGATAGCCTTTGTTGTGCAAGTGTTGATATCAGGTGACTTCTTGGGAAGGAGTGGATCTTTCATTAAAAGTCTAGAAGTATGGTAATTTGCTTGAGCTTGTTTGTGATAGCCTGGTTGTGCGGTATATTATTGTTGATGTCACATGGACATGTCTACACCGATGCAGACCGTACGTGGCTACGCGGCGGGTTGATTACGATATATTGTTATTGTGGTTACATGGACATGTCTACACCGTCGCACTCCGGGCGTGTGGCACGGCGGTTGATCACCCAAGATTATCGTTGTTAATGTCACGTGGGCGTGTCTACACCGATGCAGAGTCCGGGGCATGTACGGGGCATTGTTATTATTGTTGCATCATGGACATGTGTTTTACCGTATTTCAGTATGCACGTGAGAATACGTACAAAAGTTTAGCCTTAAAGTTTAGGCTTGACGATTTTTTTGGCACAACTCACAAAGCGAATAGTTTTCCGACGAAACGTTTCCACGCTTTCGTAGGGTAAATTCCGCTATGCCATTTCTAATTTTTGGCGGATTTTTCCGAGAGGCGAAACATTTTGGACCAACGAGGGCGACACTTGTCACCCTCCAATTGATGGACTTGAAATCGTCCATTTGACGAATCGACTCGTGTTGCACGTTTTTTGTGCCTTGGCACAAGTCAAGGATTAGGTAGGATATTTTGTGTGCAAGTTGGCCAAGGACACTTGCCCTAATCTTGGCCTTACACTTGCCTAGCACTTGGCTTAATCTTGGCCATTGGTTGGCCACTTCTTGACCTATAAATACCCCTCTAGCCTAAGTAGTTTGGCCGAGGCCCCCCCTAGCCTAGCCAAAACCTACCCCCCCTCCCTTGGTAGAAAAGTTGCCTTCTTGTATTGTTATAATGCCCAAAATACCCTAGCCCAAATCCCTTAGTACTTAGTAGAAGTTGTGAAGAACTTCTAAGGTTTCTGAGCATACAACTTAGAGCAAAACCTGCTCAGCGCGACTTTATCTAGGATATTATTGCTTACCGAGGTAACTAATCCTAACCCTCTTTTGAATTAGAGAATACTTCTGTAGTAGTATAAGAATAAGTATAAATACTTAGAAGAATATTGCAGAATAAATTGAACTGCTATCACGTCAGCAGGGTTTAAAAGAAGAATAATTGAACTATGCTTATATAGGATGTTTTTCACAGTAGACTTATATAGCTCACGCAGTGAAGTCTGCCCACTTTCCGTAAATTGTGAACCTCTGCTTAGAATGACCTTGAGTAGTCTTTGATAGATGTCCGTGACTATTATAGTGACTCTCACTGCGACATATTCAACTTGGCGGTGGTTTTATTTGAGAAGGTATGTGATTCTTCCTAAAGCATGATATTTTACAATATATACGTAATGCCAGAGACGCATACGTGTTAATCGAATAATAACTACGGCAATGTCTTTGACTTAAGCTCGAATAATACTTACAATGCCTCAAGCTTAAGCCCGAATAACACTTACAGAATGCCTCACGCTTAAGCCCTGAATAATAAAGAACGAAAACATTTCAAAAGAATCTCAATCATTTTTACTGTAAGAGAACTAATTGGTTTTAAAATGAAGCTTAAGAGTTATACTAGCTTTATGGGAAGTTAAGTATAACCACTTAAGAATGATAAAAGAAACAGTTTGCCTATGTGTTTATAATGACTTATATTGAATTGTGAAAAGAATAATAAGATGGTTTGATAAGAAGACATGATATGATGCTATGTGTGTTAGTGTCTTGTAACGCTTGTATAAGAGTATTCTCGTTGTGCTTATGTTGTTTAAAGATAAGTTGTTATGTTAGTACTATCGCTTCACCTTGTCATATTACCGGGTTGCCGTCCGATGCGGATAGACTCAGCGTGCAGGACCATGATTCGAGAATACCACGCGGGTCCAGGGACCTATGCGAGCTACGGAGTTCCGTGTTAGTGATGCGGGTTATACCTCACGCGGTCTATGTGGCCATGCGGACTACGAGTCGGGGCGACGCCGAGGAGTATACCCTCGACGCGGGTTATGTACTACGCGCCTACGTGAGTGGCCTATGCGACTACTGAGTCGATTAGGCTTGCATGGTGATACTACGCAATCGCCCTGATTCGATCATTCGCAACCTAGAAAAGAACCACAGTTTACCTATTTACTCTTGTTTATGATGTGTATGCGGCACTCATTCTTGGTTGTTTCATACATACTTGCAAACCGATTTTTAAAATGATATGTTTTCATTTAAGTATTTTACGCTTTCATATACTTAGTACTTGTTGCATTGACTCCTCGGGCGCTCATGCCGCAGTAAGGGCAAGGTGCCAGATCCACATTCCCAGGATCTCTACGTTGGTGCCGTGAGCTCCATCCTTTCCGAGGCTCTACTGGGGTATGATCTCCTCGTCAGATAGTTTTGTGCCAGGTACGGTATGGCCCTCGTCCCGCCATAGTTGTATATTTCAGAGGTCTGTAGTCATGTTATGCAGATGTGAATCGCTAAACCATGTTTATATATATATGCCAAAGGCGACGCTTTCACATAAATCGTGGTCTTATTTTATAAATGTTTCATATCTTGCTTTATATTTCTACGATTACGATGTATGACTACTGGGTGCCCAGGCACTACCACGCCCCGAACGGGTCGTGACAAAAGTGGTATCGTGAGCGCTTAATCCTCGGAAAGTGTCTACAAACCGTATCTAGTAGAGTCTTGATTATCGGTGTTGTGCACTACACCAATAATCGTGAGGCTATAAGATATTTAGGATTGGTTTCCATTCTTCTCACTCGAGATCGTGCTTTAGAGTCGTGTTAAAGTTGGACCCTCTAACGCATTCCTTTTCAGAATGATTATGCCTCCACGTAAGGCAACCCGCCTGTGGCGGCAAGGCGCCGAGGAGCCGCTGCCTGGACACCGAGTTACGAGGGCTCGGGCCTATACCGCAGATGGCGAAGTTCTATGACGCCGCCGCCCCAAAGAGACCACAGCACCCACACCTCCTGTCCCACGTACCGGGCGGAGGAGTTAGGCAGAAGGAGATAACCCACTATTGGCAGAGTTGTGGCCAGATACGAGGATAGGGCCGACGCGGCAGCTCAGCTCAGCCCGGCTCGCGCCTGGTGCACCACGGCAGATAGTTTGAGGCTACGAGATTTCTTGAGTTGTAGCCCGCGAGTTTTACGGTCGAGGCGGAGGATGATCCGCAGGAGTTCATCCGCCGCCTACAGAGGATCATGCGGTGATCAAGGCCTCAGAGCAGTCCGTGACCTTCTGGCCAGATAGGTCGCGTGATCGCAGCTTCGATTGGTTTGATTCATTGGTGTTATCGGGAGAGCACGATCCCCGCTACATGAGATGAGTTCTCGAGGCTTTCTCACTCACTTCTTGCCTCCACAGATGGCGAGGGCGCGGCCGATAGATTTTACCATCGAGGCGAGAGGACGACCGCCGTGAGTACAATGTCGATTTTGATTCATTGGCTCGATATTTCCCGTGTTGGTAGCAAGCATGAGGATAGGTGCACCGCCACGCCACCGGCTAGATGACTATATGGCCGAGTCAGCGTGTTTTCTTCACCGGTATGGACATTACCCGCATGCGTGCTCATGCTCTTGGATGTGAGGAGTGAGACCACGGTCGACAGCAAGAGAAGAAGACCAGACGCAGGTCTTTTGGTGGCTATCGTGGTGGGCGGCCAAGCAGCCTAGATTTGCACCACACCTGAGCACTCTCGCACCGTCCTCAAGACGGCCAGATATTCGAGGCGCATCAGGCCTCAGGACTTCGGGACGCCCGAGTAGCAGGTATCGCCGACGGGACCACTCAGCCAGGCCGATGCGGTAGATCCCACTTCGAGTCAGGTGCTACGAGTTTGTTTTGGGCCAGGCCGCAGGTCACTATGCGAGGAACCGTCCGACCAAGGGCAGCGATGGTAGGGTCACCATGTGTTCTTTCACGGTCTTCATCCTCGACAGCTATCGCTCGAGGGCAAGGTACTCATGGACCAGCAGGTCGCGCAGAGGTCGTGGCGCTGGTCTCGATTCTAGCGTCCTCGAAACCGCATTTATGCTTTGTCCAGCGACAGATCAGACGCCACACCGATGTCGCGGTACCTTATCGGGCTGGTTTGATGTTTATGCCTTGATAGATCCGGTTCTACTGGCCTATATATCTCCCTTGTTGCTAGTAGGATAGTGGATGTGAGCCCGAGTCCATAGATCCTTTTGAGGTAGCTACGCCAGATGGTGATTCGATGGTAGCTACGGTATATGAGCTTGTCCCGTGACCATTTACGATCGCCGACTCAGCCAACTTGATAGAGTTAGAGATGATTGACTTCGACGTGATCACGGGACGGATTGGCTAGCTTCTGCTACGCCAATGTAGACCGCAGAGAGAGAGTAGTACGGTTCCATTTCACGAGCGAGCCATTGTTGAGTGGGAGGGGAGCACGGTATCGCCGAGGTAGTTTATTTCCTACCTAAGGCTAGGAAGACGCGAAGGCGGTATATCTACCATCCGTCGTTCGTTTGATATCAAGCCGCGTACCAGATTTTCCATCAGTTCCAAAGTGGTCGAGAGTTCAGACGTGTTTCAGCACGACCTCCGTATCCCTCCCGAGAGGGAGATTGAGTTTTGTATTGACATATTGCGACACTGGCCTTATTTCCATTCCGCCATACAGAATGGCACCGCCGAATTGAGAGTTGAAGGATCGCCAGAGATTTGCTTTGGAGGCGGCTTCATCAAACCTGTTTCTCCCCGGGAGCGCTAGTATTGTTCGTGAAGAAGAAGGACGGACGCCGCGCACGTGTGTTGATTGAGGTGCAAAAATGAACAAGGTGACCATTAAGAATGAATACCCTTCCTGTGATTGATGATTTGTTCGATCAGCTTGCGCGAGATGTTTCTCCAAGATTGATCTGCGATCGGGCTATCATCAAAGTAGTCGAGAGGTGGATGTCCTTAGGATCGCATTCGACCAGACGGCATTATGAGTTCGTGGTCATGTCTTTTGGGTTGACCAATGCTCGGCGGTATTCATGGATTTGATGAACCGAGTGTTCAAACCATTTTTGACACGTTTGTGATAGTGTTCATTGATGATATCTTGGTTTATTCGGCCAGAGCAGAGCACGCGGAGCATTTGGCGATCAGGCCGACAGCTTCCAGACTAAATAGCACGCCAAGTTTTCCAAATGTGAGTTTTGGTTGACTTCTGGGCGTTTCTGGGCATATTGTCTGGGGCGATGGCATTCGAGTGATACGCCAAGATCGAGGCCAGACTTGGCCTAGACCTACTACTCCGACAGAGGTTCGCAGCTCGGGCCTGCAGATATTATCCAGTTCGGGAGAAGTTTGCTTATCTTCGCACCATTGACTAGGGCGATCGTATGCGCCAAGTTTGATGGATCGATGCTTGCGAGCGTGGTTTCCATTCAAAGAGATCGACGACCGCCTCGTTCTATTTACTTCCAGAGGTCCAGATGGTTATGTCGTGTATTGTGATGCGTCAGAATCGGGTTGGGATGTGTGTTGATACAGCATGGTGGTTATAGCATATGCATCCCGACACCAAGAAACACGGCAGAACTACCCCACCCATGATTTGGAGTTGGCGAGCGTGATTCACGCTTTGAAGATGCTGAGGCACTATTTGTATGGGGTTCACGTGGATATTTTTACGTACTACAAGAGCCTCCAGATATCTTCATCCGCAGGAGCCGAACTTACGGCTGCAGACGGTGGTTAGAGTTGCTTAAGGATTACGATGTTGATATCTGTACCACCCGTAAGGCCAACGTCAGGCGTATGCCTTAGTCGTAGGTCGGGGAGCCTATCGATGTGCGTAGAGAGGAGGACATGGTTCGTGATTTGCATCGCCAGCGAGCCTTGTGTCCGCTTGATTGATTCCGATAGCGCCGGGTTAGAGTTCGTGAGGTTGCCGAGTCTTCCATCGCCGGCGAGTGAAGAGGCAGCAGCTCGAGGATCCAGCTTTGACATCGTTATCGCGATACAACTCTTCGCGAGGCGGTCCTTTTGAGGTAGCACCTGACGGGTGCTAAGGTTTGAGGCGGTGTGTGTTCCAGATGTTTCGTGACTTCGGCGAGTTCGGGGAAGCACACGTGCCGCGCTACTCATCCATCCGGGTCGACCAAGATGTACCACCTTAGATCTGTATTGGTGGATGGCTTGAAGAGGACATCGCAGAGTTCGTAGCTTACCGCGGTCGCCAGCAGTGAAGGTAGAGCACCGGAGGCTCGTGGTTTATTACACGATTGAGATCCTCAAAGTCGGGAGGTAATCAACATGGACTTCATCACAGGATTACCTCGCACTCGGAGGAGACACGATTCTATACGGTTATGTAACGACCGCCCGGGTCTGCTATCGTGCCTTATCCTGCACCCTAGTGATACAATCATCGAGAAAACCAATGGAAAATAAAACTTAAACAAGAAACAGATATATGAACATAAACAAAGCAACCCAACGGTTACCTTCCAATAACATAATAAATACAACTCTTCAAAACGAATGCTTTAATCTCTTTTACAAACCCCGCCCACAACAAAGATTATTGACTTAAGATTTATTAACAACTATGACGGACAGGTTCGCCATACCTCGAATGTACAAGAACCTACAACTCGTGGAACACATACTAAAAGATAAGCCTCCGAGAAACGGAGCTTCCCAAAACGCTGAATCGAGATCCTAAGAGCGAGGATCCACGATCGATGTACTCTACTCGCAGATTTAACGCGCCGGGCGAGGTCAAGACAACAGTACTAAGTATGTGAAATCAGAAAATATCAGAATGAAATCATACTAGTCTATATAAAGCAGAGACATGTATGATAACCAAACTACTGATCACAACATAAAAGCATTATGTCGATGTGACTCACGCCTCAAGTCATCACTCAAATACAACTACGGTCTTACGCCCACAACATCAATCATGTTCGCATCATGGTCGCATGCCCAATCGTGATCGGTGTAGACATGTCCATGATGCAACAATAATACTAATGCCCTACGGCCACATGCCTCGAATTCTACCTCGTGTAGACACGCCCACGTGACATCAACAATAATATCTCGGGTGATCAACCACGCCGCACGCCACATGCCCCGAATTCTACCTCTGTAGACATGTCCATGTAACCACAATAACAATATATCGGTAATCAACCCTACCGCACGGCGATGCCCCGAACATCGCGATCGGTGTAGACATGTCCATGTGACATCAACAACAAGACAAGAATCAAAATGGAAACATACCCGTGGAATTCTCCATCATCGCCAAGACGCCCAAGTAAGTTCAACAAGTCGACCGCCCCTATCGAGACGCAGCGGTGAATGCGAAATACCACACTTGCACAACAAAGGCTATCATCACAAGCATAGGCAAGTTTCACAACAACAAGCATAGGCAAGTTTCACAACAACAAGCATAGGCAAGTTTCACACAACTCAAAGTACTTTCATTTTATGCCAAAGTCCGGTTTTTAACCCAAAAGTACTACATAATTAAGTTCTTTAAAAGAGATCCATTACTTTTATAAAAGTCACCCTATACCCATAGTATTAGAATGACTAACCCACATTCCTTTTCAAAATCAAGTAACAACATTCTTTCCTAAGTTCCAGCTTTGCCTAGTTTCAATTACTCAAACTTCTCATTTTCAAATGCTCAAGTCACTTATTTTAGAAAGGTTTCATAACTCATAGTCTTAATCTCTTTAAAACAATTGAGTAACATATGTCATATACGTGAGCAGTTTATTCTTTGTTTATAACGATCTTATTATGCTAGCATGATCTAGAAAATGTAATATCATTTTGTCTCATCTAGCTTCTATGCAGATGGAGGTTTCTACCGGTTTTAATACAACACATCATTATTCAATACATTTTCCTTTATTAACGCTGCAATGGTCTCTGTCGATACACATTCCGATTCCCAAATCAAGAAACATTATCCCTTTAAAACCAAGTACTCATTACTCACGAATGAGGTTTCACACAAACATCCACATTAAAACAAATAAGTTAAGTCTCTATCTTATAAGATCAAGTCTTTAACTTCTAACATCAAGAAACCATTTTCACTCTAAATAAGGTCGTTATAACTAACTTCCCATAAAGCTATTATAACACCCTATGTTTTAAACCAACCAAATCACTTAGCACATGTACGCTTCACCGCACTACATAGTTCACAACAATCATGCTAGAAAAGATAGGAAGAGGTTCACATACCTCGCGACGATTTATCGACAATAAGCAAAACGCCCAAGTACTTCAACCCGTCGGCTACTCCTTAAGCCAAGTAGATCACGCCACACGTAGTACTCCACTCCTAAAATGGTCATAGTACTCTATCAAACCTTTCTTATCATTGAAGACTTATACCAATAAAAACCTCAAAATCTACGGAAAATTCGGGCAAAGACTTCCCGCTTATACTCACTTTTCCATCTTTTACTAAGGCCCGAATAACCGTAATATATATACCATATATATATATAAGGCGTAATAATTAAACAACATAAAGAAGGATTACACGCCCAAACGGTAACGCGTTTACTATCACGCCCATAACAACAATAAGTAAAAGAAGGGATTACGCGCCAACCGGTAACGCGTTTACTATCACGCCTTCATAACAATACAATAATTAAAAAGGGATCACACGCCCAAACTAACGCGATTGAAAATCTTCCCTTAATGAAATGTAAATACAAGTAATGTAAATACCAAAGTAAATACGGTCCAAAGTAAATACTTCCTTAAGTTGGGGTCCTGGCCAACTTTGTCCATTTTACTTATCCAATTTACTCATTAGTCACCCAACTTATATTTCCATTCTTAATATAAGTTATAGTTACTTTGTTATTAGCTTCTTAGCAAGTAAGATACGTTTTACCATTTTAATGGCAAACGCCAACTTTTCTTTAACAAGTTAACAAGATCCAACTCTTCCAAACTTACTCCATATATTATATAATCCATAATATACTTATAATATATGTATAACAACCAATTCACAAAGAGGTTTAAGTTCCACTACCTCAAATAGCCCAAAATATCCAAGTTCTTAAAGTCGCTCCAAGCAAGTCTTAGCTCCAAATCTTTACGTTCCAATCCGCTACAAGCTACCCATGTAAGCTCCTAACCAACTTCTTCAAGATTCAACTCCAAAAAGTGAAGAACACTTAGGTTTCAAGATGACAACTTTCGCCAGCATCCCTTCAAGGCTAGGGTGTGAAATCTTTTCCAACTCTTGGTACACAATCTTCCTAACACCTAGTGGAAGAACACTTGAGAGTTTAAGAATTGTTGGACAAATTTTGCTCAAGAAATGGGGGCAAAACCAGAGCTCTAGGTCAAGGGAGAAGGGAGGGTTTTTCAAGTCTTCAAATGTCTAAGTGTGGAAGATTTCATCAACTAAGGGTGCATATATAGACAACCAAGGATAGGATGAAGGCAAGTGTGTGGTTGAGATTTGGGACAAGTGTGGGTGGGACCCACAAGCCACTTTGTCCACAAAATATCTAGCAAGACTCGCCACTGCTCGCCACTTCTAGCTAATTTCGCCAGGCCACCTAGGGGTGACACGTGGTCGCCTCCTACTCGGGTCCAAAATATTTCATCTCCTAAAATATCCATAATGGCCAAAATCTCAAAAACTAAGCGGCCCCACAAACCAGAATTTCACCCGTGGGCCCAGCGTGACCATTTCCTAAATAAAATTCCATAATTCTCAAATATTCTAAGAAGTCAGAATACCAAACTGGAATCCAATTCCCATTAACTAACCTTTTTCTTCACAAAAGCGAAACTTTTCCGAAAAATCACATCTTTCTTTCTTTCCAAAATTTCTATCGTAATCTCGCACGCATATCCTCACCTATATACCCTGGAACTACGGGTATAACATTCTTCCTCAGAAACATTCGTCCGAATGTTCATTCTAAGTCTCCAAACGCATTTGGCTCTGTGATAGTCTTCACTACTATACTTACAAACCGATCACGCCACCAATGGCGAATATAACATGTCGCAAAACTCAAATCCAAGCCAACGAGGAATCATTTCTAATCTTACAACAGCCTCCC